>JAJJMC010004794.1:1064565-1145691 GCA_023531435.1 Papaver californicum | reverse complement strand
AATGAATAAGTTTGATCGAGATTGGATAAAATTCAATAAATCTAAGTAAAATCGAGTGAAATTGATGAAAATTGATATAATTTGAGTAAGATCAATCAAAATTGAGTGTATTCAAGTCGTTTGGATAAAAAATTGAGTGAATTTTAGTCAGACTGATGAAATCATAGTTTGATATTGTTAGATTTGTTAGATTGATAAAAAAAATGAATAAGATTGATCGAGATTGAATAAAATTCAATAAATCTAAGTGAAATCGAGTGAAATTGATGAAAAATTGATATAGTTTGAGTAAAATCGATCAAAATGGAGTGTATTCAAGTCGGTTTTATACAAAATTGAGTGAATTTTAGTGAAATTGATGAAATCATAGTTTGATATCGTCAGATTTATTAGATCGATAAAAAAATGAATAAGTTTGATTGAGATTGAATAAAATTCAATAAATCTAAGTGAAATCGAGTGAAATCGAGTGAAATTGATGAAAAATTGATATAGTTTGAGTAAGATCGATCACAATTGAGTGTATTCAAGTCGGTTCGATAAAAAATTGAGTGAAATCGGGTGAAATTGATGAAAATTGATGTAGTTTAACCCAAACACTTGTCTTAATCCGTATGATAATCCAACATCAAATCTGGACTATCCAAAACCTTCATGATCCGTATGAGGTGGCTTATCCACCGTTCAAATTTTCCTTTTTAACACAAAAAGAAGCACACGTGGGGAACACACAAACAACAAATCATGTCCGTCAATCTCTTTGATTAGTTACTCGAGGTAAAATTAACTTTTCACATATAAGCATAGAAGAGAGAGAAAATCACTAAACCTAATCTCTACTTCCTTCTCGTCCGCCTCCCACCTTCTCCATTTTGTCTGTAAACCCTAACTCATGTCATTCTACTACTTCTGCAACAACAAAAAAAGAGGAAATCTGATCGAACTTCCACTAAGTGAATCTATGAACTTAGATTTCAGTTTCAGTAGTTTTTGTTTAATTACATATGAGTTATTTTTGTTATCATAATTCTAACCTTTTTTCTCTGTTTGATTTATTAGGTCTTTTCAAGGAGAAGGAAACCCTAAATCTAATTTCAAACCCTAAGTCTAAGTCAATCAAATTCTTTTCAGCAACCATTCTCAACATTTTTTCCTTGCTTTTCTCCCTCTCATAAACCAGTTGGATTCTTGAACTGATTTTTTTGTTTTTTTTTCCTTCTTCCTGATATTCTGTTGCCGTTTGTGGTGGTGCTCGGAGGTGTGGTGGTGCTGATTATTGCCAGGTTGCAATCTCAAACTCTGAAAACTCTGCACCTGTTTTAAATTTTGTGTGGATTGTAACTGAAGCATTGTTCTTTGTTATATCATTCGTAGGTTAAAGGATATCTAACTGGAAAGAGAATCAAGTCCAGTTTGGCTGGTGGTGAAAAGGATTTTGGATGAACAGCTCCAACCACTTCGTGAGAAACAAATTTTAAGGTATACAAACATTATTACTTCCTCTGATTTCAATTTCTCAAATTTGGGTTTTTTTATTTTTCATTGTTTTTGCTTATTTTATGGTTTAAATATGTGGATTTGGGTATTTTTGATTGATTTTAATTGTTTGTACAGTTAGTAGTCATATGGGTTTTCTATTTTTCTCATCTTTTTACTTATGGGTTTCCTTGAATGAATGAAAGCTATGCTTGTATGGGGTTTTCCTGCTATTTTATTTGAACCTTAACCTCTAGATTCTAGTTTATTTTCAGACATCTTAGCTTAACATAGGCCATGGCTTACTTATGCTGAATTGCTAATGCTCGCAAGTCTGGAATGAATGTTACATACCATCGTGATTACATGGACAAAGACATATTTAGTTACTGTAGCTTGGTATGTCCTCATTAATATGTTACTAATTGTTATACAGACATATTTAGTTACTGTAGCTTGGTATGTCCTCATTAATGTTAGTAATTGTTATACAGCCTGACAAGTCGACAGGGACAATCAAGGAACATTTAGCAGCTATAGCTCCAACACTAGAACAGCTATGGGAGCTGAAAGATGAAAGGAAGAAGGAGTTTGCTGATGTACAATCACAGATTCAAAAGATATGTGGCGAAATTGCTGGGAATTCGAAACTTACCAAACAGGCAGAGGCTCCCACAGTTAATTAGGATGACTTGTCTTTGAAGAAGTTGGATGAATTTCATTCTCAACTCCAGGAGCTTCAAAAAGAAAAGGTATTATGCTTGTTTTGACCTGAGTTGAGATTGTAATGTCTCTATTTATTTCATTTGATTTTTTACATTAGATTGTTGGAGATTATGATTTTGATTTTTTTATGACAGGAAAATCTTCTGTCCTAATCGGGGACTTTGCAATTATGACAAATGGACGTGTGGGGGCTGGAATTTCTGATCCATATATTGAGCGGAAGGTGATGACAAGGTGGCCTGAGGATAACAACTTCTTTGAAGCTGTTATAACTGAGTACGATCCTATATATACATGTGTGTTTGACTTTGAAGTGCTTATGATATTGGTCTTAAGCAGATTTTTAACCTGCCTTCTATGAAGTAGTGTTCTTCGTCTTTTGCTTTAAGATTGTGGAAATTGTAAATATTTTTTAAAGAAATGATTAGATGGTACTTTTTTTTCCTTTTATGTAGAGAGTGTAACTTTTTTAAGAAATGACATAAATTGAATTATGTGATATAATAAAATTTAACTTCGTTTTTTAGTTTGGTTTATAATTTATTTGGTATTAATTTTAATTTAAATTATGATTTGGGGTTATGTAAATCAGAATAGTGAAGTAATTTTTTTGCGAGCAAAAAAATTGAGTAGCTTAAATACTCCAGCAACCAACTTTAAGCCAATTAAAATCTGAATTCTAAAATAATTTGGAAGCTTAAAAATTTAAACGATCAACTTGAGTAAAAACTTTGATACCTTCAAAGTTTAAGCAACCAACTTCAGGACAACCAAAAGTAAAAATCGTTTGTAGCAAGCAAAATCATTTGATCGCTTAAAATTTTAACCAAGTAAAATCAGGTTTAGTTGTTCCATTTATCTTCCAAATAGGTAGTTTAATAGCTCCTAAGTCACAAGTTGCTTCTAGAGAGTAAAAAATTTTGTACCTCAAAAGCTTGAGCAACCAACTTCAGTCCAATCAAAATCATAAATCACTTTTACCGAGCAAAATTAGTTGATCGCTCAAAATTTTAACCAAGCAATTTCAGAAATAGTTGTTCCACGTATCTATCAACTAAGTAGTTTAATTGCTTTAGAATGATTGGTATATCTGAAGCGATTGATATTTTACTTGCAACATTGGTTGGTCTAGATGTTAAGCGATCATAATTTTACTTGCTCCATGTTAGTTGGTCTAATGTTAAGCAATGAGAAAAGCACTCGCTTTAGGTAAGTTGGTTTATTACTAGAGCGATTGCATGGTCGCTCAAGGCTTTGAGATACATGGCTTTGGGCAACCAACGGAGCGAGTGCCATTTTTAGTCGCTATAACAGTTATAGCGACTTAAAAGAGGCTTTAAGCGACTTAAAACGACATGTCGCTTAAACCCGTTTTTCTTGTAGTGATGGCTTTAGACATTAACGACAGGGATAATGAGTTTGTGGTGCTGATTGGTGACATAGACACTATTAATGGCAGTGGTTGCTCGATTATGTGATGACCGTTAATTGTCTGTTGAGTAGAGAAGCTGATGATCATGATGGAAAAACTCGAGAAGATGGTGATACTGCTGGATGTTGAATCCACTTTGATGAGCTCGTGATTGATGGAACTGTCATTGATGGAGCCTGTGGTGAGTTCGAGTGATGCTCAAGCTCGAGTCAGTGATGGCAATAATGATTATCTGCAGTAAGACGATAATGGTGACTGTGATCATGGCAGAATGGCAAAGACGTTAGTGAATGGTTCGAAGAGTTGGTAGTGAGAGCAGTACTGTTGGTCGATGGTTTTTATGGTGTTCATTGGTGGAACTCGAGATGGCAGAAGCCTGTAATGGACCTGATGATGGCTTCCTTAGTAATAAAGACGGTAGTGATGGTGAGAACTTGAGTTTGCCGGTGAATGAGACTGGCAGTTGGATTCGAGTTTGAGAAGAAGATCAAGACAATATGGAGCTGGTGGTCTATAGTGCTCGAGTTGATATAACAGTGGGGCTGTTGGGTTAATATGGAATGCCAAACAGCTTGTTTGGTAGCACCTGACTCGATGTCTACATCTGACTCGTTTGTTTTCTATTTTGTGTTAGGTCTGATTCGACACCTGACTCAGACCTAACCCATGACTCAGATCCGTTTGAGTCAGGTATGAAAATACCCCTGATTCATTGGATCAAACCACTAACTCGCATATAATAACTAAAATACCCTCGAGTTCTTAAAATAAGGGTTTCATTTTTCTTCCGATTTCACTTTTTCATACCGGAAAAATGAAAATCCTAAGAAATTTTTGTGAAGATGATGATTATCAGTTACCACATTTCCTTTCTTCCTTACTTGTGTCTTGCAGATCTGAACTTCTTTCATTCTCATCCTTCATTTTCAATATTTTTTCGAGTTCATGCTTCAGTTTCAGCTCAACATGTTTGTTTTTACAGATCCATTTTATTATTATCAATTTTTTTTTCATTTTCTGTTGTTGTTTTAGTAATGGGTTTTGATTGGATTGAAATTTTTTGTTTGAATCTGAGACTCAATTGGTTGATTAGAAGTATTTTGTTTTAGTTTTGTTTAACTTTACTACATAATATTTGTGAATTCACTATAAAGGTAAATAATCATGCTTTTAGCTCTATGTTTTGCTGATTAAAGTGATAAAATTCATTTGCTATATGGATTTCTTTTATTTTTTGATTTGGAGTATATGTGGTTATGATTTTGTAGTGTTCATCATCTGTTTGTTTTAATATTATAGTGAAATGTACTGGATTGAATGTTTATTCCTGCTGCTTCTCCATCAAAATTTGTTCAATTTTTTTTCTGGGTTTCAATCATTTTTAAATTTGGATGCGGAATTAAATTTGCAGTCTGTACTCTACTGTTATATTAAGGTACTTCTTAAGAAATCAATATCATTTACAATTTGTAATCTACTGTTATCAAGCTGCTTAATTAAACTTGCTTTTGTGCCAGATGGCAAATGTTAGGACATCACAGCCATTAGGAAACCCTTTCTCTACACCCAGGTATTGACCTCACCAAATGAACATGTTAATTTTGTACTTTTCTTTGCAAGAACTCAAAAGAGATGTCAGTGCTTATTATTTTTTTCTTTCCAGATACAGGTTATTAGTTTGTAGAGACGATTATTAAGGTGAAACAAAATAGACCCGTGGCTATAATTATACTTCATTGTAGACGTACTTACTTTGCAACTAAATAAACCGTTGGTGCTATGAGATTGGATATACATGAATCAAGTGCTTATAGAGGGCATTTGATGCAGATATGTAGATACATATATATATGAGCCAGGTTGTGAGGAATGTGAAGTACCACCAAACAATTTTTGACAAGGAAGAATTTCCATTCTCTATTTTTGTTCCTTTGCCTTTATCAATGAAAAAAACAACAACAAGAAAAACATGAAAACATGGGAATGAACTCTTACGGTTTATTATTCAGACCTCATTTCGAGTCAAATTCAATCCTTGAAGCAGCTTGAGTCATGACTGATGATTTAGAGAATCCGTTACTTGGACCCGAAATTTCAACAGAGATGCAATTGATCTGGTATTGTTTTCATGTTATTATCTAGGAAAGTAATTTGAGTACAAGGGATGTACATATGCTCAACATTAATTCTTTAATTGTTTGTTGTGCTTATGTAACATGAATGATTGACGCTGGAAGAATTTTTTGGAGAACTGAGAACGTCGCATGGTGGACTATCATCGCAAGATGCTCAGTCTCGATTAATAATCATGTGCCTGTTGGTCATCAATTCGACAATTAGCTTTATTGAGGAAAATAGTGTTGGGACCGCTGCCGCAACACTTATGGCACGCTTGGCTCCAAAATCCAAGGTGAGTGTTGATCGTTTCAGAAAAGTGGTAAAAATGTTTTCTTTCGTTGAGACTTGTGAAGATTCGTTTTAGACCTAATTTTGATTTAAACTAGAAAATAAGTAAAATATTTTAATAATATTGGGAAGAACTGAAACTCAGGATTCCACCAAAATCACTTCTGATTGATTTCTACAATGATTCTTTAACAATTATAGCTCTTTTATTGAATCTGTTTCTTTGCCAAAAGTAGATTTCTAAAATATTAACTGTAAATCACAAGCATGACGCATCAACATCTCTTACGTCCCAGCATACACAATCAAACAAAATCACAACTAATTAAGAAAAATCATAAATCAATTAAAAGTCAATGCAAAAGTCATTAAGAATCAAAAATAGTTACCAATCACTATTGTCCTAGTGGTTGGGTTTAGCTCATCATGCTAAAAACAATCTCAAAAGATTGGTACATGGCTCAAAAGTGGTTGAGAAGAAGAAAAGAAGCTAAAAATAATAAAACAGGAAATCTACAACGTTTATAGGCGTTACAGATTAACTGTTATAGTTCAAGTTTGATGGGATTTCAGATTACCCTATATAAATAACCGCAATCGCACGGCGTCTAACAAGTAGACAACGGCAAGTACGGGTCGAACCCACAGAGAGCGGGAAAATATTGCAATCAATATCTCAATTAACTAATCAGAAATAATATTTTTGGGATTTTAGAATTATGAATAAAATAATAAAGCAAACTAAACTAATCTAATAATTAAGCAGAGAGAGTCGGTAACCAGGGTTTTTAGTATCCACCACTATTCTATTTAATTACTGAAATGAAACATAACTCATGAATATTTAGAGTCGCAAATATCACTGGGACGCCCTAAACATGGTGCATCAAAAGCCCTAGTCTCAAGCATACACCATAAAGTTGCGTTAGAGAGAAAATTATACGAAACTAATTATAGGTCCACAAATAATACCTGGCTATTCTAAGCATACCCCATCAAAGGATTTAACCCAAGCATGAAATATCAAATAAGTAGACAAATATATTTGCAACAAGTAGATTTTCAAAATAACAACTGTATACCAGAAGCATGGAACATCAAAAACCTAGGTCAAGCATGTACCATCAAACGAAATCACAATTGTTTAATGAAATTTAATAAATCAAAATCATGAAATTAATCTATTCAAATCATAATGGTCTGTATCAAATAAAACGATTAAATTGATCTAAAACTGTAAGTGGTTTAAACATTAAACCCTAGCTACAAATTAATTAGAACATGGAGATGAGTTTCTTAAAACCCATAAAATTAATTAAGAAAAGTAGAGGAGAAGATTAAACCAATATTGTAGCAAGAACGGCAAATTCTGGACGTCTCCACTTTATCTCTGTCTCTCAAAATCAGGACTGTCTCAGTCTCCCAAACCTGAAGTCTATTCGCCTCAAGAAAACTATACAGGAGAAAATATCTCCCAAAATACGAACAGTATACAGGAGCAAATCCTGTACGCCAAAATCCCCTACCCTTCTTTCCGCTTTTTCTTTTTATAGCCTGGTCTTTTCCGTCTCCGTCTCGTTTTTACCCCAGACTTAATAAAGTAACCGTCTAATCAATCCCATGAGTGGCCTGCCCAATTGTACATTCTTCAGGTATGAGTGGAATATGAAGCACGTTACTTCTTTGTTATGTTTAATACAAACTTTGTTCTGTCCCCACAAAAGCAAGCCTCATCGTACTCAAACTCCATCATACCTACTCTTAGCCAATGTGACCATCATCTCTTCACGTGCTACCTTTTCTTCTTTGACTTTTCTTTCACTAACAACAATCAACGTCACCTAAGTCACCTACTCAACGTCTTTCAATCCAAGAAGAACCGACCGCACCCTAGCCTGTTCCTAGCCACAGTCTTCACGTGAACCAAGTCTACTAGTACCGTACTCTTTCTAACCTACTCCATCTGACCTGCAAAAGACTGCCAAACTTTCAGTCTCAGAGCCTATGCGTCTAGCTGCAAACAACATTGATTCACGTCCATGTTCTTCTTATGCCTGATTCACTCTTTTTCTTTTAGTTTCAATTCACGTCGCAATCAAACTGCGAACATCCATACCAAATTGTAAGAGCAGTTCAAATAAACATTGGTAATTTAGCTAGTTTAACCATATTTATATCTAACTTTAGATTTTATGTGAACCACTTATTAATGAAATAAAATAATAATATTAATATAAAATTAAGTACTAGTAAATATTAATTAGAAGGTAAATATGTATAAATTATGCCCGTATCAAAGTTCAATATAAACGTTGCAAACTGAAGATAAACGTTGCAAAGTGGATGAAGGAACCGTGACAAGGTGGTTCAAGAAATCGTCGCCTTATCTTCTATTCTTCGTGTTCTTCAGCAACAGTAGTAGAGAACTTTCCTGAATTGATTTTCTTTGCTCTGTTTAACTTCCTGAGCTCGACCCAACCTTCCTCACCTCTTTTGTGACTCAAACAACCCTTTTTCTACACTGCGGGATCAAGGAATCTCTAAGAGAATTCCTCCATGGAATTTCAGGCCGAACTCCCCCTCCCTCTATATTCGATTTCCTCTGCTTTTGTAGGTATCAGAAAACCTAATAGACTTTCCTTAACTGATAAGGACTCGGAAACCAAAACAAACTAAAACTCTTGTTCATCCGAATCAGAGAAGAATTCCTTTTTCCGGATACAACTCGACTTTCACCCATTTTTTTTCGGCGTGAATCACTCATTTTTGACGTGTTTAAGCCAACTTTAATTGTTTCTTCATTTTGGGATATCATACAACATCTTAAATTCCATAAAACTCGGTTTCCAGTTAATTCAGATAACTCTCACGTAAAGAAGAAAACATTTCCCGGCCTTTTTCATTTTTAAACAAGTTGGAGTGGGTGCCTTTATAAATCTGATGGATGTCTTTAGTAATTTCTCTGGGGTGCCTTTAATAATTTCCTATGGGTGCCTTTATCAACTTTTTGAACCAAATTTTCCACAAATGCTTATTTCTCAAAAATACCTACTAACACATAAAATCACACAATAAGTATAAAATCGAGCACTAATAATACAGAGAATTAGGAACAAATTAGACATAAAAATGTTTCTATCAAGTGTCAGATGCGAATTAAGCCAATAAAGCATGGAAGAGGTGTCCATTCCTCATTCTACAATATACTTTAAGTGTGCAATGCTCAAAATCTTTGTTATACAGGTACTCAGAGATGGGCGGTGGCAAGAACAAGATGCTTCTGTTTTGGTACCAGGAGATATAATTAGTATCAACCTCGGTGATATCAGTACTCTATGGCCAGAAAGAGGATGAGGCGAGTAATGTTAATTTTAGGAACACCCCAAATTTTAGATTGTCATTTGTTGAACAATTTTTGGCGCTAGTGAATGAGTATGGCTATGCGAGAACTTCGTTGAAAACAATTTCATGGGAAAACTTCTGCAAGCATTTCTCTGAGATGTATGGATGTACTATAACGCAGAAGAAGTTGAGGAACTATTAGGACTATTTATGCAGCCAATATACCATTTGGAGTAGTCTCTTAGGACGGACTGGGTATGGTAACAATGCGGCAACCAATACATTTGATTGGATAGAAGCACAATGGAAGAAGTTGGAAAGGTATGATTTTTCTGTTTTTGATTTAATTTTTTGTTCCATCTCTGGCTCACATGTTATATGTAGGATGTACGGTACGTTACTTGATTCTGCAATTGGTTCATGTGCCACTTTTGTTGTTAAAAGTTTTTGGTCCATCATGCAATGTCTACAAGTGCAATTAACCCCATCTCATATAAAGTAGTAACCAACATATGTTTGATATAACATATTTCTCATGTTTTACAATATCTGAAGCATCATCTCTGCAATATTATAATTTACACCCACTTGACAAATGTTTTCCAGAACTAGGCTATGTCGTATTTGAATAATATACATACCATTTATCTCTTGAAACAAACACATTATCTATGTCGCCACTAATGCAATGATGATCGCTTGATTCTGTCCTCGTAATTCCAAACGTTTCTTTAACTACTGGAGCTTTTCTTATATACCAAACTTTTTTTGTTTGATGCAGACAATTAGAAAGGCTAGCCAATTTAAAGAGAAGGGGTTGGAAGATGTTGATCTCTTACGGAGTTTGTTTGATGGGAGATTCTCAACCGGAGCTGATAGTAACACTCCGGGAAGAACATAACCTAGTAGCATGCCCTATTCGGCTGGAACTAGCATTCCTAATTCAGCTGGAACCTCTATCAACATAGGAGCTTCAAATGAATATGAATCTTGAACAAGTAAGTGGTAAAGAAAGTTGGTTAAGATTGCTATGGAACAATTGTAATGAGTTGGTAGTGTAAAATGTTGATGGTCTAAAATTGGTACAAGGGTATTTTATGTCCAAATAAATTCAGTTAGTTTGGTCAGATATGACTAAAAAAAAACATATTTTCTGAGTCAGATCTTAGTGAGTCGGATCCAAATGAGTCAGGTGATTCCAGTCAGATATTAGTGAGTCATATCTGGAAAAAAAAACCACATTGTATGTCTGTTTGAGAATAGAAAACATAGTTTGTAAGAAATAAGGAAATTGAGATGTAGAAAAACATATGACAACCTACGTCCAAGTTTACCTGACAGTAGAACTAATAAAGAAAAGATCAGTTGAGATTACGGTAGATTTTTACCTAGTCGTAGAATTAAAAGAAGAAAAGTGAAATCTTAGGACAACATACGTCCAACTTCAACCTGGACGTAGAAATAAGAAGGAAAAAAGACCGAGGAAAGCATAAAATGCCTGTCTATTCCCTGTGACTGACAGGACAAATTGAATTGATAAACCATCTTTGGATGGGCTTCTCAAGGCTGAGGCGGCCCATTGGATGAGTGATGTTAATGTTAGGTCTTTATTCACGTTTTTGGCTATTTTAAGCGGATTTGGCAACCTATTTCGACCTGGATTCGAGCACGGGTACTTACACTTTTGGAACCCTATTTAAGGGAGGATTTCACTTTTATCGGGATATCTTTTTTTATCATAAGCTCTACACACAAGAAAAAAATGGAGGGAGCTTTGGGTTTTGAAGATTCTTCTACAAAAACTATGGTTTGCTTTATTTTTCTACTTATTATTTTTCCATGGATTTTGAGAAATCCATGAGTATCTAAACCTTTCATATTGGTTAAGGATGTAGTCAGATATCATG
Source organism: Papaver californicum (assembly GCA_023531435.1). NCBI lineage: Eukaryota > Viridiplantae > Streptophyta > Magnoliopsida > Ranunculales > Papaveraceae > Papaver > Papaver californicum. The sequence goes on along the minus strand of JAJJMC010004794.1, from coordinate 1,134,402 downwards.
AACATGTCACTAAATTAATATATTAGTTTTATCATCTTAATCAAATCATTATTGTCTTGTTCTACTAATTATTATCGCCAAGTATGATCGTATGAATGTTTGTTTAGGAGCTCTACTAAATGACCATGCGTGCATATCTATCGCCAGACTAGGGTTTTGAGATAAGGAATTGTTGATGAACCTTGCCATTAATAGCATATTGTGATTACCAAATTGTATTCAAAACCTTTGTGAGATTGCATGTGGAAGCTTGACCTATGTTAAATAGATTTCTCGTAGTATATCCATTGCATTGATTAGTCTAATTCATATAACTTAATGTTCTTATAAGATTAAACCTAATAGCACATTACATTAGGTTGTTCTGTGAGTAGTAATTGCATATTCATCATTATGGTATGTGATAGCATAAGGAATTTACCAGAGTATGCTCTCGATGGGTATTCTAGGGCTCTTGATAATGAATGATTAAGTGATACATCTAGTTATTAGTCAAAAGTGCGTGTTTTGTGATTGAAGATGAAACCTTAACCAGTACTCTCAACCTATTGATTCTCTTTATTCAATATTTGCTAACTTAATTAGTATAATTAGTTTAGTTTTAAATCATAAAGTCCCCCAATTTATATTTTCAAATATGAATAACAACTAATATCTCCATGTGGATCGAATTTGTTCTTATAACTATACTCTTATTTATAATTATAAAGTGAATGAACTTATAATAATTTTGCTTGGCTGGCAACCGACCAAATTTTAGCGCTGCTGCCGGAGAGGCATAGAGGATTGTTATTTTGTTTTTGTTTTCTTATTTTTAGTTTTAATTTAGTTTGGAGAATTGTTTTTTAGGTACTTATCTTCTGTCTCCTAAACCGAAACCGAAACCGAAGCCTTTCGGGTTTCCACAGATTGGAATTAAGAGTCGGAGAGGGACTATACTGAATGATAAACCGGAAGACAAAAAATATGAAGCAATGGGTGACTCAAACCGTACACTCAAGGACTTAGCTTCTCAAAAGATGGATACGCAACAATGGTATATTCAAACAACATCTACATTTGAGATCAAGCCAGGGTTGATCCGTAAGTTACCAAAGTTTCATGCAATGACCAATAAGATCCAAACAAGCATTTAATGGATTTTTATAACATAATCATGGCTATGCTACCAAAGGATACAAATGCATATGGAGCCATGTTACGAGTTTTTCTATTTTCCTTGATGGACACTTATAAGAGATGGTTGTACTATTTACCTTCTGGCAGTGTCACAACTTGGAATGGTTTGAAGAAACTATTCTTAGAGAGATATTTTATTGTATCAAAGAAAACTCAGATTCTTAAAGAGATTTGTGGCATTAAGCAAATGGCAGGAGAGACATTTTATGAATGCTGGGAACGTTACAAGAGATTGGTGGCTAGATGTCCACATTATTAATTCAGTGATTTATTGATCATCCAGTGCTTCTACAAGGGTATTCAAGCAAGTGACAAGAATCTTCTAGACGCTGCGTGGTGGTGCATTAGTGAATAAAAAAGTAGCTCAAGCTAGGGAGTTAATTGAAAACATGACAGCAAATTCTCAATAATTCTCAAGTCGTGGGTCAGAATCACTCGTCAGGAAAGTCAATGAAGTGAACAAAGTTTCTGAGCTTCGTCAGCAAATGGGAAATATGGCAGCAATGATGCAACAAATTACAGTCGTGGTGGTGCCATCATCCCCCCAAGGTTATAAAGAGGGAAACGATCAAGTCAATGCTATTTTCCCAAATCATCAGAGGCAACAATATGATTCTTATTTTAACACATACAATCCAGGATGGAAAGATCATCCCAACTTCAGCTATGCAAACAAGAAAGCTGCAGTTTCAGGACCGGCTTTCAATCGTCCTAGTGTTTTTCAACAACAAGCACAACAACCACAACCAGTTCAGAACTAAGAATCATCAGAGATTCTCGCCATGATGAAGAATATGACTTTAATTATGCAGAAAAATCAGCTGACAACTGATAACGCAATCAAAGAACTACACACACAAATGGGCACTATGGCAACTAAGATTAATCAATTGAAGGAACAGAATAGTAGGAAACTCCCTTCCCAACCTCTTAATCCGAGAGATTCTGTCAACGCTGTGTTATTGAGAAGTAGTACACGAACTATGCGACGAGAAGATGATGAGAAGAACAAAGACCCTAAAGGGCCGGTTTTGGAGAAAAAGATTACTGATTCTTCCCAAACCGATGAGGTACCCATAAAAAACTCTAAACCTCCTATTTCAACTTATATTCCTCCTGTACCTCTTCCTCGCAGGTTTTCTAACTCTAAAAAGGCGGAACAAGATAAGGAGATCTTAGATATTTTCAAGAAAATTCATGTGAATACTCCACTAATAGATGCGATTAAACAAGTCCCAAAATATACAAGAATTCTGAAGGACTTGTGCACCAATAAACAAAGATTGACCGGTAATGAGGTAATAAGAGTATGGGAGAATGCTTCGGCTATCTTGCAAAAAAAAAAACTCTCACTCAAATGTAAAGACTCCAACAGTTTTGACATTCCTATTGTTATTGGTAACAGAAAGTTTAATAAGGCTAGGCTTGATTTAGGAGGATCAATAAATGTTATATCTGCATCTATATATGAATCTCTTAATTTAGGTCATTTGAATAAAACTGGAATTACTTTACAGTTAGCTGACCATTCTAACGTATACCCTAGATGTATTATTGAAAATGTATGCTTGTGCAGTGGAATCAAATAATTTTTCTATCGGATTAAGAGATTCACAGTTGTCAAAGTTCTACAAAGTTCAGAAGTTTAGAATCACAGTTGAAGACTGAAGACGAAGACGCTTCTGTTTGCTATGGGAGTGGTGTTGATTGTGAATCGGGTGAGAAGGTAAGTAAGCGTTCCCATCCTTACGTAGTGGTTGATTTCCTTTCTTAGAGATCATCAGAAAAATAAAATAAAAAGTTCTTTTTCGTCCCACGTATCTATGGGATATCATCTTCATATAATTCGGAAGGTTACTTTTCCTTCCCACCATTCAATGTGTGCAAGATTTCTATCTTCACTCCTGCCTATAAACAGAGAAACATAAAGTGCGTTTTTTGAGTGGAAATCCATAAAACCCTATTGGTGAGGCAGAATTCGAAACATTCGATCGCTCTCGAACCTGGATTCTTTCATATGGTGGTTTTCTCCTAACTCAAGGGCTAAGCATGAGAATAACGTTCTTTATACTTCTACCTTCTTATTGTTTGTGTGCAGAAACTTTTTGGATGCATGTGCTCTGGAATTTTTGAAAGTTGGAATTTAGGTTTTGTGGGTATACCTCTTGTAAACCCTCACGAGGCTATAAATCGTCCAATAGGGACACCTAGGGATGTAAAGGCTTGTTACACAGGTAAATGGAATCGTATCCTCAATGAAAGGGAGTTATTGTATTATAGTTTAGTTTAGGTTAGGTTAGATTCGTAGTTTGCTCGAGGACTAGCAAAAGGCAAGTTTGGGGGAATTTGATAAGTGCATAATTTACATGTTTTGAATATCATTTTCTTACACTTAATTACTAAATTTCATGTGAATTACCTTGTATTATTATTACTTTTGTATTTTATGTGTTTTATAGGTTACATCTCTAAAAGGAAGTGAAAATCGAGTGCTTTAAAGAAATAATTGATAAAGACCCAGTGGATATATGTCAAATCCAGGATTTCTTTTCATCATGTCGAATAGAACAAGAAACGAAGCCAACGACGAAAGAACGGAATCGTTCCGACTTCGTATGAGAAAGTTATGGGCGAAAAGAGTTTTTACTTGAAAAGTGATAAAGGCACCGCCGCTTCTGCTAAGGGCTGCCCATATTTGAATTATGTTAATGAAAGCAAATGCATAGATAAGGGCCACTTCTTCCTTTCCTCGGACAGAAAATTTAGTTCGATCTCTGGATATTTTAGAAAGTTGATTTCTTGAGATTGGATTCATTGGGTTATAGGAGATGTTTGAGGACATGGGTAATGATCGAAATTAAGTTTGGAAGAGGGAAAGCTTATTTTCCGGATAAAAACAAAATTAGGGCTCTTTATGGCTTTATACATTAACGACATGGATAATGAGTTTTTGGTGCTGATTGGTAACATAGACACCACTAATGGCAGTGGTTGCTCGATTATGTGATGATCGTTAATGGTTTGTTGAGTAGAGACGCTGATGATCATGATAGAAAAACTCGAGAAGATGCTGATACTGCTGGGTGTTGAATCCATTTTGATGATCTCGTGATTGATGGAACTGCCATTGATGGAGCCTATGGTGAGTTCGAGTGATGCTCAAGCACGAGTCAGCGATGGCAATAATGATTATTTGTTGTGATCATGGTTTATAGTATTCATTGCAGTAAAACGAAAATGGTGACTGCGATCATGGCAAATGGCAAAGACGTTAGTGAATAGTTAGAAGAGTTGGCAGTGAGAGCAGTACTATTTGTCGATGGTTTTTATGGTGTTGATTGGTGAAACTCAAGATGGCAGTAGCCTGTTGTGAGGGTATTAAATCCTTAACAACACATGTTTAAATACTATGGAAGGAATATCAGATTATGATGGAACGAGAAACACTGAAACAAAACTCTCTGATAAGTACTGAAACAGATATCTCAAACTTTGATAAGTATTGAAAGAGACAGCTTCGTTGCATGATCGACACACAAGTTGCGGGAAAGCAAGGCACACTGTCTGAAATAGACACCTTCGTTGCATGACTGACACACACAAGTTGCTGGAAAGCCTGACACAATGAACATGACTGACAAACATTAATGCATGATGGACACGTCTCAGTTGTACAGGTTGCGGAATAAAAGAAGCCAAAGCATGACAAGATACTTTCAATGGCCACATGTCAGACATGTCATAATTCTAATAAGACCGCAACATGCATCCAAATCCAAAAATAATAACTTAAATACAAATCCGCAGAAGAGGTGCGGGTCACCAAGCGGGAAACTTAGGGAAATAAGAAGTACGCATGTCAAGTCTTGCGGGAAATACAAATAAGAGTGCGGGATAAGCTTCGTTCCAAAGTCAGGATAAGAACTAATAGGTAGGAAGTTTAGATTGGAGGGACCCATGATATTTACTATAAATACCAAACTCCAAAACAGAAAGAAGGGACTGGAAATTTTTTAGAGGATTTTGCAAAAGGAACAGGATCAGAGGAAAAAGTTTAGGTATGAGTATTGTGTTAAATATAATCCTATTTCAATAATTCTATGATAAATTTTACTTGATGCAAATTGTATTTTATCCTTTTGTACACACCATCATGAATAAAAATCATCCAAATCTTTATTACCCGTGGATGTAGACAATATGATTGTCGAACCACGTTAAATAATCGTGTTGATTCATGTTTCAATTTCATTTTCTGATTATTATCATGTTTTGTTTTATTAGATTTGATCTGAATATGTTTCCGACTCTTATGGTTTTGATCCAAAGAATAGATTTTTGGTAATCACAATTTGGCGCTAGAAACATGGATAGGTAAAACAATTTATTTTACATGTCCAAATCTTTATTTTCAGAAACCATGAATTTTGTTATCTTATAAAATCCCCTATTTCAATATTTTTAATCAGGAGTTCTATTCTCTTTAAGTGATATTTCAAAATTTTACATATAGTTTTTCTCCAAACTTTTAAACTGATGTCTATATAGATTTAACTATTATGTTCATACACAATACTTATTTAATTAATACTTCTCATTTATATTAATATTTTTGATTACCTCAGATGTTGTCTAAACCATGGGTTTGAAAACTTTGCTCATAAACTTCCACCAAAATATTATGTTTAATAATGATATTTGTAAAAGAATTTGGCCTGAAACCATTAAGTCTATGTGTCTCTAATTTAACTGATTGTATAAATTAAAACTGTATTGCAGCTACCTAGTTTTGATTCTCGTTAAAACAGTAAAATAAGTTTTGAACTGAATTTCTGAACTTGCTTATGATTTGTTTGCAAAAAATGATTTGATGAACTTATAAAACCTGAGTTAAATTGGAAAGTAGTCTAGCTTTTATGTGATATATAAAATTTTAATTAAAGCTAGATGTTTTCTATCAGTCATTGTTTTATATATATATTACGGATGTTAAAATTTTATGAAACACATATCTCATTATTTGAACTTTTGTTAGAACATCAACAAAGAAATTTCTACAACATCACTAGATTGAGCAAAGAAGACATTATAATATTCCAAAAGAAATTACATAAATGGAGACAGTCGTAAATAAATCCGTACAAGAACAAGATGTCGATATAAGAAATTTGGAAATCAAACAATAGAGATTCTTCCAGAAAGAGAAATAGTAGAGGAGTCCCAAGGACCAAAACCCTTGGATGCACATGCGAACATCCCAGTTAATCAATCCATTAACCAACCACATGAAGAAGCATCACAAAACAGGGTTGACCCCATTAATCAACTATTTGAAGAATTGAATGAGATGCATAAGGCAAAAAAAACTTATGCAGAAACAATTGCTCTCTTAACCCAAAAAAATAAGATACTCAGAAATAAGGCTCAACACGATGCGGAAGCATCTGATACCAGGTTACAGGGGCAGGAAGTAAGTTCAAACAGATCTGCAAAAGGTAAAACAAGGATCAATAAAGACCAAAGGGTGATGATAGTTGAACCCGCACATGATACATATTTTCATTTTAAAAAAAAACAAGTTTAATCAGCGGTATGAGCTCGATAGACTAGATTTTGATGATTCAGTGCCGCAGAACAACAAATGGAATAAATATTTCGAGGACTTGGAAGAAATGAGAGAAGAAATCAAAACCTTGAAAAACAAACAAGAGGGAGGACGTCTTGATGAAGTACTAAAAGAAGCCAGTAGAACACCATTGGCACCCCACCTTGCGCATGCATTTATCCATCACAAATGCAATCTCCCCATCTTTGAATGTTATGATGGGACAAAGGATCCATCGGCTCACTTAAAATACTATAACCACAATATGAACCGTTGGGAGCAAAATGATATTATCATGTGCCGATATTTTCCCTCAAGTTTGAAAGGATCAGCATTAACATGGTACGATAATCTACCAGAAGGATCAATACACTCGTATGCACAATTGACTCGAAAATTCTTGGAAACGTACATGTACAATAAACCAGCAAATGCTGGAATGGACAAGTTATTTTCTCTTGCGTCTTGGAGGGATGAAACTATCCGCGACTACACAGACCGATGGAAGGCAATTTGTCAAGCGATAGGTAATATAAGTCCAGAAATTTCTATTAATTGCTACAAATGGAGAATAACAAATCGCATGAGCCCACTCTTTGCAGATATTCATGGAGAGGATCCAAAAACTGAAGGGGATCTTAGGTAATTATTGAAATGTATGCAAGGTTGCAAGATATTCAAAAACAAATCCAAGAATAATTTCCCAACATCAGAGAGTTGCCAACAGAACAAATATTATGGAAACGGCAACAAGTTCTGGAAAGCGGGTTGCGGGTGAAAATCCTTATATTGAATTTAAACGAGACATGGTAGATGAGGAAAAAATGATCAACCAGCAATTTGAGGATCGAGTTTTACTAAACTCAACACCCCATATTCACAAATTCTAAATGCAATTAAGAACATGCAAGATTTTGAATGGACATGGACGAAAAGAAAGCAACCACTGCACACAGAAAGTTCTAAAGATTATTGTGGATATCATTTTTTTTATGGTCATCCCACAAATAGATGCAAGAATTTGAAATTGCAAGTACAGAAGTTAATTGATGCGGGAGAATTGAAGGAATTCCTTTATTTACCCAATCCTCCACCAAGGCTGAACACAGGGAAAACTGTAAATATTCCAGAGAATAATCGAACCATCAACATGATTTCCTATACAGAGTCAAGTCAATTATCCATGAACGCATCAATTGATAAGAAGTTGTGTAAAAGAGTTGACAATCATGAAGTTTTTAAAGTTGCTGGAAGAATGACATAAACGTGGGAGGAATGGATGGCTTCCCCATTAACTTTTTCAGCGGGAGAAGTAAATCAAGAAATTGAGACACACAATGATCCGCTGGTTCTCACTTTACCGATGTTTGGATAGAATGTGAAGAAGATCCTCATGGATGGGGGAAGTTCACTTAATGTGTTATTTTATGACACATTCCAAAAAATGGGACTAAAGGACGATCAACTCACACCCTCTTGTTACACTATTTATGGGTTTAATGGGATATCATCAAAGCCTAAAAGAGAGATTTGACTTGATGTCATGGCGGGACCAATAAGCATTTTGACCAAATTCAGTGTAGTAGAGGCACCGTCCCCATATAATGCAATCATTGGTAGACATTGGGTTCAACAATTGAAAGGAGTAACAACAACTTATCATCAATATTTGTGATTCCCAACACCGCAAGAAGAATTGGAAATAAAGGGGATCAGAATGTTGCAAGATCTTGCATCCTCGCAGAAATTCACATGAATGGGGAACGAATTCAACAACAGCAAGAGAGAAAGAAATAATGAAAAATCAAAGCAAAAGAAGAAGCAATAAATCAATATTTGATTGAAACGCCGGGAAGAGGGTCAGTAAATGAAACAAATAAAAACACTCAATCGGAGGAAAGCATACCAAAAACTGACATGGGCAGTATTTCAGAATAGCAATTAAAGGGAGCTCCCACATTTTTAGGAGTTCTCAAATCTACTTTTTCAGCAGTTGAAGAAACCAAAAATGTCAATATAGGAACAGAAGAATTCCCGAGAATAATTAAGATTGAAACACTAATGGAAAGAGAAAGGGAACATGATTTGGTTATTCTACTTAGAGATTATGTGGATATTTTCGCATGGATAATGGAGGATATGCCAGGCATTGATCCAAGTATCGTTCGTCATGAATTACATATACATCCAGGTACTACACTATTTCGACAGCGTATACGCAAAGTGGCACCCGAATATCATTTATCAGTTGAAAAGGAACTAAAGAAGCTCATGGATGCGGGATTTATTCGATAGGTGCGTTACCCAACCTGGATATCCAACATGGTAATTATACCAAAGAAGAATGTATGAGTAAGGATTTGTATAGATTTCACCAATTTGAACAAGGCATGCCCTAAAGATAGTTATCCGCTTCCTAGCATTGATCAACTGGTGGATGCAGTTGAAGGACATGAGGCTTTGCCTTTCATGGATGGACATTCAAGGTATAATCAAATTTCTTTAGCTGAAGAGGATCAAGAACATACTGTATTTTTTACCCTGCATGGTTTGTACTGCTATACCCGAATGCCGTTTGGACTAAGGAATGCAGGGGCAACTATCAGCGATTAGTAGATGCAATCTTTAAACCATGGATAGGCTGCACCTTGGAAGTCTATGTATATGATATGCTAATAAAAATTAAAATTTCATAAGATCATTTACAAGATTTGAGAGAAATATTTTAAGTTCTACGCAAATATAAAATGAAAGTTAATCCGGATAAATGTATTTTTGGAGATACATCTGGAAATTTCTTGGGTTACTTGGTCACAAAAAAGGGGATTGAAATTGATCCAGCAAAAATACAAGCGATTGTTAATATGCCATCTCCAAGGAATGTAAAGGAAGTACAAAAATTAAATAGATGTTTAGCCGCACTTAGCAGATTCATTGGCAGATCATCAGAAAAATGTAAACCATTTTTTGACACACTGAAGAAGAAAAGAAAATTTGTATGGAATGAAAATTGTGAGAAAGCCTTTCAAAATATCAAATCTTATCTCGCCACATTACCTGCATTACAAAAACCGAAGCCTGAAGAGGTACTGGCCTTGTACATAGCGGCAACAGAAGATGTTGTAAGTGCGGTATTGGTACGAACAAATGAGAAAGTAGAGAAACCAGTGTATTATATTAGTAAAAGTATCAACCTTGCAAAAAGGAATTACACCAAAATTGAACAATTGATATTAGCACTGGTTTTTTCCACACAGAAACTGCGCACATATTTTCTAAGATATTATGTGCGGGTACCAAGTAAAGCTCCGTTAGAGTCCGTACTAAAGAATGCGGGAAAGGTAGGAGAATAGCGAAATGGAATGCACAATTGGAGAAATTCCATATCATTTTTGAAACACAAAATGCACAAAAATCACAAGTCTTGGCAGATTTCCTTGCGGACTTACCACTGGATGATGACTTTGAAATCCAAGGTTTGCCGGGAATAGAAGATGATGATTCCCAAGATATTCTGAGTTCTGTAAATTCCCGCAGATGGGAAGTATTTGTTGATGGGGCAAGAAATAGAGAAGGAGCAGGAATTGGAATTGTGATTACAACCCCTACAGGAGAACGGATGGTGCATGCATTTCTTCTTGAGTTCGGTGAACACACAAATAATATAGTGGAATATGAGGCTGTGGTTCATGCCCTTCGGCTCATCATTGAGTTGGGAATAAGTGATGTACGACTTACAAGTGATTCACAATTGATAATTCGGCATCTTGAGTTAAAATATCAAGCGCATGATGAAGACTTGATAGAATACAAGAATCTTGTTCAAAATTTGGCATCTCAAATTCCAAATATAATTTTTCGACATTTATCCAGAGAGAAAAATCGTCATGCTGATGCTTTAGCATTCATTTCTTCAATGATAAAAGATCAAAACACATCGGCAGTTAAAATTGGGCGCATCTATGAGCCATCAATTAAGTTATTGGCAGTCGAAAACATAGAAGAAGAAGTAGGTGAAGATATTGAAGATGCAGTCGTTAAAGATGATGCAAACTCTCCGCAGAAACCAGAAAATGAATCATCTGAGGAAGATTGGAGGCTTCTAATAGATCAATACTTACAAAGTGGGATATTGCCTGCAGACACTAAAGAGGCAAGAAAAGTGCAATCAAAATCTTTAAATTATCAATTGCGGGATAAAATTTTGTACCGCAAGTCTTTTTTGGGACCGTTACTTCGGTGTTTATCACAAAAAGAAGGAAAACGTATTCTCACAGATATTCATTATGGAGATGCGGGAAATCATAGTGGAAGACGGTCACTCGCACTGAAAGCAAAGACGCAAGGGTATTACTAGATATTTATGCACAAAGATGCGGACAATCTGGCAAGAAGGTGCGAAGAATGTCAATGCTTTGAAAAAAGAATTAAAGCTCCCGCAACGAAACTCAATTCTGTACTCATCCCATGGTCATTTGCAAAATGGGGAGTAGATATCGTTGGGCCCTTAGTGGAAGGCACACAAAAAATAAAATACTTGATCGTAGCAACAAATTATTTCACTAAATGGGTTGAAGCTAAAGCTCTTGCTCGCATTAGAGATACGGATGTTTTCAAGTTTTTATTCGAATATATAATTTGCAGATTCGGAATCCCGGTAGCTATAGTCTTGGACAATGGGAAACAATTACAAGGGAAAAATATTGATATGCTTTTCAAAGCATTTAATATCCAAAAGAACAAGTCCACTCCATTTTATCCTCAAAGTAACGGACAAGCTGAAGCTACAAATAAAACTATTGCCATGAATCTAAAAAAGACTCTAGATGGACATCATAAACGATGGTGCGAACAACTTCATTACACTTTTTGGGCATATCGCACGACAAGAAGATAAGCCATTGGAGAATCACCATTTCTTCTCACTTATGGAGCGGAAGCAGTTATTCCAACGAAAATTATTTTTACCCACAACAAGGAAATAAGCATGGGAAAAGAATTTAAACACAGATCTAATGCTTGAGAAGTTGGATGACCTAGAAGTAAAAAGAGAGGTTACGCTCCAAAAAAAGGAAATTATCAAAGAGGGCTGGCAAGAGAATATAATAAGAAAGTAAAGTTGCGGAACTTTGTTGAAGGGCAGTATGTTCTGCGACAAATCCCAGAATACCAAAGAGATAAAAAAATAACAAAATTTGCACCCACATAGGGAGGACCATATGTCATACAAGATATTGCGGGACAGGGCTCATACCACTTGCGTAATATGAATGGAGAAGTCTTACGGCATCCTTGGAACGCACAATATCTCAAACCATATTATCCATAGCCAACAATGCAATCATACAATAATTTGGCTTCATACTAGGCAAAGCGTAACAAATGCAATCTCTCTAGAAAATCCATATAAATGTCTATGAGTGTATGAATATTGGATATTTTTCCACTGAGATGCCTAACATGACATTAATTATTGTATCAGGTATTCTCCATCTCAGGAGGTACTCTTAGGGATTGCATCATTAATTTCCTCTTGTCCAGAGAGAAGTGAGTATGTGATTGTATCCTCCAAAGGCAACTCAAGGTACAATAAACGCCTTGCGGTTAATCAATTCACACACTCAATCAACAAACTAACAATGAATATATATTTATAAATTGTTTTGCAGGAACAATAATACGAGACAAAAAAGGAAGTTTGCCAATACAATTTGAAAGAAGGAAAAAACTAAGGAGCAGAAGGATCTACACTAGGAGAAGGATGTTTAGGGATTTCCTCCGGTTATAAACTTTGGAGAATACATCAGCTTTAACCTTATCAAGAGTGTTGTTGATCGCTTTTGCAACTCCAACACGAGCTTCAATTTTTAACCAAGAAATTTTAGCTCTTGCAACTTCAAGCTCCTGCTTATACTTATTCACCTCGTCATCACACTTTTGGATACGCTCCTCCGAATAAGTTCTTCTCCCATGCTCCGAAGCTAAGTCACGAGTTAAGCTCTCAACTTTCAAGGTTTCCAACTTCCATTTGTCCTCTGCTTCTTTAGTCTTAGAAGATAGAAGCTCAAGTTGAAATTGCGCCTCATTAGCCTTGGCAATAGCAAGCTTCAGTTGTCCTTTGATTTCTTCCAACTTAGCATTGGAAGCATTAAGCTCTTCTTCAGCCTTAGCAGCTCTTGAGGCCGCATCTTTGAATTTTTCTTCAAAAACTGTAACAAAAATAACAGATTAATCAACGCGGAAATAATATTCAACTTCAAGTATGTAATAAAATAAGATATCTCTTGCGAGGGATTCAAACTCTTCTAATTCGTGAACGATTGCGTCTTTAGAATCATCAAGGAAATCATATTCTTTTGAAAGTTTATGATAATTGTCAGTAAGTTGTTGAAGATCTTGACGACATTGATCTAACTCCGCTTTTTTCAATGAATCATTGTACCGCAACTGATTTGATTTGTTTGTACACCTTTCCATCTCTCTATGTAAGCGGAAAATATCACTTTCACAAAGAAGAATGATATGAGATAAGTTGCGGATTTTAGCCTGAGCTTCTGCAAGTGCATTTCCTTTAGCATGAGCATCTGAAGCTGAATTATCTCTGTCTTTAATCAGTTGTGCCATATAAGAACAAAGTTGAGAGTTATGATGTGACCCGGAATGAGAAAATCCCGAAAGGATATTCTAGCGTTCCACACAGAGCTTGCGATTTTCTTCTTTCAATTTCTCTGATTGTACCCGCGCTTTAAGAACACAATCCCTAGTCCATAGCAAAATAGCATCATATTCTTTCTTCTTGCGGATATAATCTACATATAAAAGTCGGTGTTTCGATTCTAATTCTTCATACTTTGATTTGGCTTCACTCATCCTATCAACCAGGTTATTGAATCTTTCCTTGATCTCCACATTTTATTTATTAATTTTTAAAACATGTTATTTCAAACGCATATCTCCACGTTGCAGCCTAGTCACAAGGTTTGAATCCCCCGCTGATCCCATAAAGTAATTCAGAAACATGAAAATAAAGTAAGAAAAAATGGCATGAGAGGAAAAGTGTTAAACCTTGATTCTGAAGATCTAGTAACTCCTGACGAAGCATATCATTTTCCCGCTTCAAGTCCGCATCATCTTCTTCTGACCTGATTAATTTTTCCTAAACTTTTTTAAATTGAGTCTTCATTTTTATGGATCGTCCTTTGAAGAATTTGTAAGCCACATACGCAACGTTCTGGCCCCGAGCAAGCTGCAATTTCCGAAATTAAAGCTTTAAGTAAAGATGAAAATAAATATAGTTAAAGGTCATTAACATAATAAAAATACCTGCAAGATTGCTTGTTGCGGGAAAGAGTATGCTCCACCATCCACGAGAGCAATCATCTCCGCAAGGGAAGAAGGAAGGTTCATGTCAAAGGAAGGATGGAAGGGATGGCCTTGGCCTTTTAACCAGGCTTCTTTTACTACGTCATACGGGGCAGACCGCATGTATTCCCGCAGATTAGCAACCGCAGGGCTATCTGTCTCCACTGGCTCAAAGTCGCATGGGACGGACAACAAATCCTTAATATAAACCAGCGGAAGGCCTCATCTTCCTTATCCATAAGGTTCTCATCATTCACTATTCCTTTACCCTTATCACTGTGCGGGATTTCTTCATTCATCTGAACCACATCAGTGACAGCCAATCTAACGGCATTACCCTCGGTAGAAGTAGCCTCCACCGAAGCATTTGCCGACTCAACCTATTCTACCGCAGCATTTCCCGGCTCACCCTGAACTCCCGGCTCACCCTGAACTATGGGTCTTCTTTATTAGATAAACCATCATCGCTTGCAGAAGGCACAAAAAGATCATCTTCAAACAAAAGAGAGAACTGAGAAGTAAGATACGAGAATTCAGGATCTGCGGACTGGTTCGGACAACTATCCGCAACACCCGTAGCTTCCACCGCAGTAGCAACCAGCTATGTGGGCACAAAATTTGTCATCTGAAGCGGGACACTTTGTTTTCCACATTTCTTTCAGGTTCAACAAAGTTATCCTCAGTTCTCGACTCTGGTTGACAATGGGGTGAATCACGGATTTCTCCTTCCTCCCTATCAGCGGAAACGCGGGGTGTAGCTTTAGCTTTTTTCCGACCCTGACAATGTACCGCAGGAACTCATTAAATAAAATTCAAAAGAAACATGCAAATTCATTTGGATAAATCAATACCTTTTCTATTGAAACTGCGGCTTTGCGCTTAACACCCGAATCACCTTTCGAGCTCCTTTCAGCTTGCGGCTATAAAAAAAATGGGGAAAACAATTAAACAATATTTAAAGCGTGATGTAGAAGAATAGAGAGAGAATTATAAGTACCACATCATCAAGCGAGAAAGAAAATCCTTTGAAGTTTAACTGCCAAGGGCAGTAAGAATGAAGGCGAGATGAAAGGTTGCGGACCACACTCTCTTGAACAAACCCGTAAACCCATGGTCCTTCAATTATCAGGGGAGTGTGGTACCACCTAAAATCATGATCATCACGAATCCTTTCCCGTAAAGGATCATGCATCCCAGGAATGACATTCAATTTAGAATTATCAATTTCCCAGAGCAGACGAAATCCTTCGCCACCTCTACGACCCGGACCGACACTCCACTTCTTATAATTCTTCACGGCTATATTGTCGACATTCAATTGGTGCAGTCAACTTTACCCTTATATGTCTTACCCTGAAAAAAATTCAGAATAGCAAGATCTGCACAAGTGTTGTGCATAAATCCCTGCATACGCTGAGAATATTCCTGAATTAATTGATGGACTCTCGTCTTGAAGAAAAACCACTTGACCTTCATGTCAGCATGTGTAGCATGGAAATTATCTACGGTATTATGCTCACGTTCCACAGGATTGGGAACGTAGCATGAGAATTTTTTTTCTCCCCTACTGCGCTTACTACATTCATCCAGCACGCGCCACCAATTCCCGTTGTATTGGGCAATAGATCGAACCAAACCGTGCGTGTACTTGTTTAGGCTCGCAAGAACCTCATACTGGAAAAAATCCCCGCTCTTATACAGAGGAAGCTTCAAGCCCGCATCCAACGCTCCCGCAGTTATTAACAGCCTATTGTTGCTATACTCAAATTTTCTTATCATAGCAAGCATGATTTCATCTCCTTCAGCAGGATCGCAAAAGGAAACTTTAAATTGTTGAAGTTGGTGCTTCTCTTTAAACTCTTCAATATTTATTGACCTAAAGCTCAAGTTCTCGTTTGAACGCTTATTCTTAAAAGCTGCTCTATTAGCAGAAACAACAATATCATCAGAAGATTGAACATTTGAAACACCAGATTGATACCCTACTTTCTTCTTCTTCGCAAAGTAGCGAGATGATTTCCTTTCTAAAGGGTGATCATCATGACGAGAGGCACCACCAGCAACATTACTGTCATCTTTTCCAGACATGATGAATTTATACCTACATATGAAGAAATAAGAAAACATCGATTCATTCTAATGAAAAGCAAGAACAAGACAAAAATCCTTCAAAACAGAAGAAAAACAAGATTTTCATTGAACCTGAATAGAAACAAGTAAACAACTTTCTGATCAAGAAAAGAAAAGATTCATGGATTCAATGAAGCAATCAGGAATCAAAATAAAAACATCATCATCACCATTCACTCCTAAAAAACTCAGTAAAGCAAATTGATAGATAAACAAACACATTAAAGTAAAGAGTATTACCTGCAAAAAAGTGAAGAACATCAATCAAATCAGATAACTAGATGAAAAGAAGACCTGATCCCAATGCAAGAAATCCTTAATCAACACAAAGTGGATTAATCAAATTACGAGGAATCACAGAAGAATCACTGAAAAGTTCAGTTGCAGAAGAATGAAAAGGAACAAAAACTTTAAGAAGAAAAAGACAAAGAAGATAAAGAGTGAGAAGAGAGATATGACAAGCCTTGTATTAAATAGGAGAGGATTGAAACTAACGAAACCGTCGAAAAAAGAAAGTGGGAGAGAGAAAAACTTTATCAGAGACGTGATTTTCTCGAAACCATCAAAACTGTCAGAAAAGTAAAGCTAAACGTGGGAAGAAAATTTATTAGTGGCGTGAAAATCGGGAAAATAATAACTATTTTTCCTTTTTCAAATTTTTACCATATGTAAAAATTCAAAAGAAAAAAGGGGAAAATTATGAGGGTATTAAATCCCAAACAACACGTGTTTAAATACTATGGAAAGAGTATCAGATTATGATGGAACGAGAAAGACTGAAACAAAACTCTCTGATAAGTACTCAAAAAAAGACATCTCAAACTTTGATAAGTATTGAAACAGACATCTGAAATAGACAACTTCGTTGCATGATCGACACACAAGTTGTGGGAAAGCAAGAACACTGTACGAAATAGACACCTTCGTTGCATGACTGACGCACATGTTGTGGGAAAGCCTGACACAATGAACATGACTGACAAACATTAATGCATGATGGACACGTCTCAGTTGTACAGGTTTCAGAATAAAAGAAGCTAAAGCATGACAAGATATTTTCAATGGCCACATGTCATACATGCCATAATTCTAATAAGACCGCAACATTCATCCAAATCCAAAAATAATAACTTAAATACAAATCCGCAGAAGAGGTGCGGGTCACCAAGCGGGAAACTTAGGGAAATAGAAGTATGCATGTCAACTCTTGCGGGAAATACAAATAAGAGTGCGGGATAAGCTTGTTCCAAAGTCAGGATAAGAACTAATAGGTGGAAAGTTTAGATTGGAGGATATTTACTATAAATACCAAACTCCAAAACCGAAAGAAGGGACTGGAATTTTTTCAGAGAATTTGGCAAAAGGAACAGGATCGGAGGAAAAAGTTTAGGTATGAATATTGTGTTAATTATAATCCTAGTTCAATAATTCTATGATAAATTTTACTTGATGCAAATTGTATTTTATCATTTTGTAACACACCATCATGAATTAAAATCATCCAAATCTTTATCACCCGTGGATGTAGACAATCTAATTGTCGAACCACGTTAAATAATCGTGTTGGTTCATGTTTTGTTTTATTAGATTTGATCTGACTATGTTTCTGACTCCCATGAGTATCTAAACCTATTGGTTAAGGATGTAGTCAGATATCATGAACATGTCACTAAATTAATATATTAGTTTTATCATCTTAATCAAATCATTATTGTCTTGTTCTACTAATTATTATCGCCAAGTATGATTGTATGAATGTTTGTTTAGGAGCTCTACTAAATGACCATGCGTGCATATCTATCGCCAAACTAGGGTTTTGAGATAAGAAATTGTTGATGAACCTTGCCATTAATAGCATATTGTGATTACCAAATTGTATTCAAAGCCTTTGTGTGATTGCATGTGGAAGCTTGACCTATGTTAAATAGATTTCTCGTAGTATATCTATTATATTGATTAGTCTAATTCATAGAACTTAATGCTCTTATAGGATTAAACCTAATAGCACGTTGCATTAGGTTGTTCTGTGAGTAGTAATTGCATATTCATCGTTATGGTATGTGATGACATAAGGAATTTACCGGAGTATGCTCTCGATGGGTATTTTAGGAATTTTAATAATGAAAGATTAAGTGATAAATCTAGTTATTAGTCAAAAGTGCATGTCTTGTAATTGAAGATGAAACCTTAACCAGTACTCTCAACCTATTGATTCTCTTTATTCAATCTTTGCTAGCTTAATTAATATAATTACTTTAGTTTTAAATCACAAAATCTCCCAAATTTATATAAGTTTTCAAATACGAATAACAACTCATATCTTCCTGTAGATCGAATCTATTCTTATAATTATACTCTTATTTATAATTGTAAAGTGAAAGAACTTAAAATATTTTCCTTGGCTGGCAACCAATCACCAAGCTTGGTGTAGAAACTGGAAACTAAACTCTTTTGTAACTCTTTATATTTAGTTTGAGTACATTCGAATAAAAAAAATTCTATTTTGCTAGAAATGAAACTATCTATAGGTAAATAAATGAAAATATCAATGAATCTCCGCTCGCAAGTTCAAATTTATGTATTATATAGTGTTCCAATTCTTATTCGTTGGAAGCTGGAACAAAAAATATTTTAGAAACTAAATTAATTAACTTGCTGGCGTTTAGGTTTTTATTTCATGTGAATTTAGTTTAGACGTGGATGATTTCTTTGTTTATGTTTCTTCTTCAGTTTACTCTTTAGGGGTATGCACAAGTTGTAACATACATGTTGTTATTGTTGTCATTTCACATGGGCTACTGCAAATGTTTGGCAGTATATTTGTGGCTTCAATTCTATATTTTCCATCAAGTTTTATGAAACTTAGTCGAGGTATTTGTAGAATAACAATATATAATCGCACGTCAAGTTTTATGAAACTTAATCGAGCTTTTTGTGGGATTACAATATATAGTAGTACGTAGTCTTTAAGTAAAATGCATATGTTTATGTTTGTCCAGGTAGCAAGGATGCACAATAGGTCTAGCAGATGTGTTTAATGTATTTAGCCGCCCTACCCGCCAAATGCGGGTATAAGCAATGTTTTTAGACTGGTACGAGGCACTCCAAAAAATTAAATCGAGTTGAATTGTGTTTTTTAACTTGCTTTTCTTAAGATTCGTGAAGATTTAATTTTGAATCGTAGATTTAATTTTGAATCGTTGATTCAATTAAAATTATGAGTCACATTTTTTTTCCTTTCATATTACTACTACTTTACTAGTATTAAACCCATCGAATCCCTAAAATTTCTAAGCATATCTCATGTTTTTTTTACGTGGGAAGCATGAAATCCCTAAAACCTATCTAAGGTGTTGAAAACTTCCATAACCTCACTTTTATCTCCACTATCGTTGTTATAACAAAACCTCCAAACCCATTAAGGAATTAAGGTGGTGATGGAGTTTGGATTTTATTAAAGAAATCACGAACAACTTGATTTGTGTAATGGAAGTTATTAGTTTACTATATTGTTTTGTGGGTTGACTTCGATTGTATTAATTGTATCTGAGAGAAGTAAAACTCAAATACAAGCTGAAAGCGACAATGAGTGGTTCTCTGATGATGATTATGATTTACGAGATTAGTGATTTATATAATAACAACATATACCTTTTGGGGTAGTTTTACAGATGAACGCATACTTTTGTGGGTAATTATCGTCATATATGTAGTCGTCGACATATATATTTTACATATTATTTGGTTTAAGCTTCACGAATTGCATAGTTGAACGCAAAAACATATATTTTTGGGGTTATAAGTGTTTACACATATTAGTATTTTAATTAGTGTTTACACATCAAACTTCTAGAACTAAGAATTTACCCAAAATTTAAAAATAGTAAACCGTTCTACATTTTGAAATATGCATAGATCATATGTTTTTACCTATTTACTAATTTTTTCATTTCCAATATTCAAAAATAAAATATTAGAAACTAATTTTAAATATTTTAGATTAAATATTGTTGACCGAAAATTTTGGAGGCTATTGAAAAAACGAATAAACTTTGGGATGTTACTGCAAAATAGATTTTGCACGATATAATTTCCAATATAAAAATTGTTTTTGCAACATCAACATAAGTGTTTCTGCAGACAAGTTGAAAAAACATAAGATTAAGAAGAAACTAGGTTATCTCTGCTTTTTGCTTGGTTCTAGTTTTGTCTATTCATTTTTTGAATGTTGTTTCATTATCTTACAGATGGAAAGAACGATAACAAAACATAGCCAGTGAATGATGTTTTCCTTGCTTCATAAGCCATTGATGCTATTGCACGCTTTATGTGAGTGTTATTATATCTTAAAACTAAAACTATTATTTTTGTGCAAATTTATTTAATTTTTCTTTGCAAGGTATGCCTGTATTGATCGACTTAAATGGTTTATGTGTGCAGGGATTTGTATGACTCTTATATTTGATAAAGCTTGAGACGGTAAGGTAAATGGAAGTTTAATCAACTCAACAACCGGATATCTGTAATCTCTTGGTGCAAGTAGATCTCGCGTTATCGTTTGGTAGTTGGTTCCTATGATTAGGATTTTTGTTTAAGATCCTCCTTATACACTTTTTTTGTTTTCTTCTTTTGCTTTGCATTTGACTTTTGCTAGTGCATTTGGAGTTTGTCTTCATTGTGTCCGTGTACTTTGTATTTCAAAAAATTTAATAAGATTGTGCTTAATAAATACGAGTTTTAGTCCAAATAACAGTAAAAATTTAGAGTTCATGGTCATCTGGTTTGTTTGTTAATGGGATTATGAAATGTGTCGATGAAGTTAAGCACTCTTTAATAGTAACAAAACTAGCCATTTCATCCAACTTTCCTATAGTTCAAGTTCTTGGATTTTGTACGTGGACTAACAATACTAGCTATTAAAGTGAGCATCTTCAAAAGCTACAAACAAATTATGTAACCAATTATGCCCTTTAAGGACCACCAACGTAGCCTCGAAAGCTGCCCCTAGAGAGAGTAGATGCAAAAATGAATTTTTTATTTGATACTAATCTTTACATATATATTTAATAAGCAAATGCTAAAACAAATTTGTATTTGTAATATATGCAAAAACGAATTAATTTTTTTCTTTTTAATATTTGATCGAATTTTACTTCGTTATATTCAATACTTATCTGTTATTTTATCCCAAAATAATAAGGAATATATTGACTTATTTACCTACAAAATATAAAAATATTAAATTAACTGGAAAAATTAATGAAAAATTGCAAATTGGATAAAATTTATATAAAGGTTAAATTTAGAAGATAAAAAGGCCAAAAAAAATCTAAAAAATCTAAAATACCCTTTTGTTTGATCTTAATTACAATATTACCTAAAAATATTGCTAAAAACACCTATTTTAAAAATATCAATATGTAAACACTAGGAGAATGTAATATGTGTTAATGTCCAATTTTATATATTATATTTTTTATAGGGTAGTTTAACATAAAAAGCATATTTTTGGGATGGTTAAACATAAAAAACCATATATTTATACGTCGAAACGTAGATTACTACATCATATTTTGTGAGTCTGGATTGTGAGTCTATGGTAGTTCACTACTAATTAATGAAGCTTATAATTTTTGGTACTATTTACTCTTGTGTATATACATATATACAAATAAATAATTTTTTATTGTTTGTAATTGTTTTTATCATGAATCTTCAATCCACGAGTCAACATATGATTTGATTCTCAAAAACGAAAAATAAGTTGCTTCGTGACTTACGTTTTTAAAATATTCGGTATGAGAACCTTTTAGTTGTAGTTAACCCGCCTTCATAGCGAATCGGTTTTACCCAACCCATCATTTGTCCGGATCGGGTTGAGCGGGTGTGGGTCCAACCATAACAAAAAAAAAGAAAAACAAATTATTATTTTTTGCCTTCATTTGCCAATTTATGAATATCACGCCTTCACTGGATTTTAAGTAAATTAGTTCCAATGTCTTGTTTTCATCTACTGAATCAGTCCATATTAGAAGTATCACTTCGGGTAGTAAGTCAATTTCAGTTTTATACATCTTGAATATACATAAAACAAATAAAGTCAATACTATCAACTGATTTGATTGCCATTAATGGAGAAACTTGAAAGGTATGAAGAAGAAGAATGAGCTTGGGTTTGATTTTCTCAGCTTATAGATTGTTGTTAGAAAAACTTGTGTTTGGCCTCCACACCCAATTATTTTCTCACACTTCCTTAATCCTTTTTCAATTCTTCCGGGCATTTTCATCGGTACATCCATCTCAGGGCTGGCCCTGAGAATTTAGTGGTCCAAAGATAAATTATAAGTGGATGCCTATAAATAAACCTATAAAAAAAAAAACCCATAGCATAAATTTTAAACAATATAAATAATAAACTATAAACTTATTCATAGCAACTACAGTAAAGAGGAAGTTAAGGGTTTAATCCCCGCCGTAAAAATTTATATTTGTATTAATATAGTTGTATAGTTGGGTTTGGCGGGGTGAGTCTGACAGTGGAGCTAGGCTACCTGGATGGACTCGTATAGGGACCTTGATCCGGCGTTGCGTATCAAAAAAAATAAAAAAAATTATAAATAATAAACTACAACTCTATCAACTAATTAATTAAGAGTAATTATACTAAAATGATCTAGTTAAAAATATTAATGTCTCAAAATACCACTATAAGTCTATAATCATGTAAATCCCATCTAGAAATTCCATGTAAATCTCATATTTTAAAATACATTCGTGAAGGGGGTTTAACTTTAACTAGAGTAATATTAGGTATATCATTTTAATATAACAAATTGTGCTCAACTAATCCCATATAATTAGGATGACCAAATTATGTAAACAATTTTCTTGAAGTTGAATAAATTTAGGTGAATATTAAAAAGAAAATATAAATAATTTAATAACTAATCTGGTCAACAAAAATAAAAGGTATGCTCGTTTGTACTTAGTGGGAGCTTATTAGGTTCATGAAATTAGGAGGCGTATTAAGTTAGTGAAACAAATCAAATAACATATAAGGAAACAAGTTAATACCGATTTTTCCCTTGAAATATGTTTGCAACAGTTAAACAAAGAGAAGAATTTCAGTTATATAAAGCTTATCCAAATCACATTTTGATACCCCCTTAAATTTGCTACCCAAAGTTGACCTTCGTCAACTTTGGCCCATGGCCGGCCCTGATCCATATCTATGAAATCTCTTATACTCTGATAATAATTTTATAGAGTGTAATCAATCCCTCAATAAACAAGTTGAATAGAGAGTTCAATCGGAATCATAATCCTCATTTATTTTATTTTGGGTTCTTATGTTTTGACTGACCTTATTGAATAAATCTTTCCAGTGCAGAATTTGTGGTTTAAAAATGAAAGGGGATGGGGTAGATTTGTTGGTACAATAGATGTAATTAGTTCCAAGACTTCGTTAAAGAAGGCATGGATGCATGGGAACTAATATACGGGCACATCTTCATCAAATATTAGAGTTAAACTTCTTTGGACAGGTGTAGGATTGCACAGGAACCGACCGAGCCGACATAACCGTGCCGAAACCAGTTGTACCGAGACGAAAATCGAGTATCCAACTGTCGGTAACGGCTTTCAAAATGAAAAGCGTTGATCTGACGTCTTGGTTCACAGTTTGAGGTCCAGAACCTGCCGAGCCGAATCGATCTAGACCGGATAAATAATAGCCATTGATTTTTGCAGGTATTTAATCCTAGCCCTTGATATCTACCTAACCTTAAATCATAAATGAGATCCACTTTCCCTTCTTCATTTCTTTCCTCCTCTATTTCCTCTTCTTCCTCTTACACTCTCACAGCACCTTCACTCACCATCACCATCATCCACCCACCACCACCTCCATCACCATTCACAACAACAACTTATTTTCTTCTCTTTGCCACTTCTTCTATTAGGTTTTTCTTCCCTTTTTCTTCCCTTTTTCTTCTTCCTCTCACACATAATCTCACAGTACCACCACCACCACAACACCACCACTATTCACCATCATCCACCACTTCCATCATCATTAACAATCAAAACCCTAGCTTTTAATCAATAAGAATTTCTTAAAATTTTTTTTTTGGAATTCGATTTTGTTTTACAATTAAAACCCTAGCTTCTTCAATTCGATTTTTTTTACAATTAGTATTTAGATGTTGTTGATGAATTAGTTGTGTATGTGGATTTGAATTTAATTCTTGTGATGATTTTTTTGAAGAAGTTATGGATATGTAAGATGGGAAAGAAGGAAAATGTATTAATATCTCCTCTTTTGTTTTTTGATTTGGATTTTTTTGTAAATTAGTTGTATAATGTTTTTTGTGTAAGTTATGGATATCTTCTCTTTTCTTAATTCTTATCCAAACTTTTATAATAGATCTAATTTTGTATGTGAAGTTGTGATTTGTTCAGGTATTGGACTGGATGGAAATGCATCTAGGGCTAATAAGAAGACATGGATTATACCAAGACATAAGTGTAGAAGACCTAGCTAATGTTTTGTATGTAAATTTATGTTTCCTCTTTTTTTCTTATGTTTGTTTTTAGGTGTTGTTGTTTAATCAGGGAGCATTACATGGTTTAGTAAATCTTTGAATGGTGTAGTATTCGTTTGTTGAAAGGAATCGTATCAATTAAGAAAGAAATGAATTTTTCTTTATGAATTTGAATCGGTAAAAACCGATTAAAACCGGTACCGAACCGATTCGAGTCGGACCGGTTCAAAAAACGAACCGAGTGCAGGTCGGATCGGTACCGGTTTCATTTATAAGAACCGAGGGGGTGGTCTGCTCGGTAGCCGGTTTTGAAAAACAACCGGGTCGACCGACCGATGTGTAACCCTAGGCAGGTGAAGGGTAGGATCGCATAATTTTGGCTTCAACCCACCATCCGACCCAACCTTGGCGGATAATAGATAGAGCTACCCGTAACCTACCCGTAAATTAGCAGGCATGGGAAGATGCAGGCCGATATTGGCGGGTTCAAGCCGAAATGCCAATGTGTGCGGGTATGTGCAACTCTACATACATTAGATGTAGGGCTGCACATCGGTCGGTCGACCAGGTTTTTTGTCAAAACCGGCCACCGAGCCGACCACCCCCTTGGTTCTCATAAATGAAACCGTTACCGAGCCGACCTGCACTCGGTTCGGTTCAATACCGGTTTTATTCAGGTTTTACTAATTCAAATTCTTAAAAAAGAAAATTTTCATCTTTTTCTTAGTTAATACGATTCCTTTGAACAAACGAATACTACACCATTCAAAGATTTACTAAACCATGTATTTCTCCCTGATTAAACAACAATACCTAAAAACAAACATAAGAAAAGAAAGCGGAAACACAAATTTACATACAAAACATTAGCTAGGCCTTCTACACTTATGTCTTGGTATAATCCTTGTCTTCTTATTATCCCTAGCTGTATTTCCAGCCAATTCCAATACCTGATCAAATCATAATTTCACATACAAAATCAGATCTATTATAAAAGTTTGGAGAAGAATTAAGAAAGGAGAAGATATCCATAACTTATACAAAAATCATTATACTACTAATTTCTGAAAAAATCCAAATCAAAAAAAAAAGAAAAGATATTAACACCTTCTCCTTCTTTACCATCTTACATATCCATAACTTCTTCAAAAAAATCATCACAAGAATTCACTTCAAATCCCCATACACAATTCATCAGCAACATCTAAACCCTAATTGTAAAAAAAAAATGAATTAAAGAAGCTAGGGTTTTAATTATAAAACAAAATCGAACTCCAAAAAACAAAAATTAAGAAATTCCTATTAATTGAAAGCTAGGGTTTTGATTGTTAATGATGATGGAAGTGGTGGATGATGGTGAGTAGTGGTGGTGTCGTGGTGTTGGTGGTACTGTGGATTATGTGTGTGAGGAAGAAGAAAAAGGGAAGAAGAACCTAAGAGAAAAAGTGAAAAAGAGAAGAAAATAAGTTGTTGTTGTGAATAGTGATGAAGGTGGTGGTGGATGGATGATGGAGATGGTGAGTGAAGATGTCGTGAGAGTGTAAGAGGAAGAAGAAGAAATAGAGGCGGAAAGAAACGAAGAAGGATGAGTGGAGTTTTTCTCATTTATGATTTAGGGTTAGGTAGATATCAAGGGATAGGATTAAATATCTATAAAAATCAATGGCTATTATTTATCCGGTCTAGATCGATTCGGTTCAGCCGGTTCTGGACCTTAAATTGTGAACCGAGCTGACAGATCAACGGTTCTCATTTTGAAAGTTGTTACCGACCGTTGGACACTCTGTTCGGCTCGGTTTTGATCTTGGTACAGCCGGTTTCGACACGGTTCTGTCGGCGCGGTCGATTCCTGTGCAGCCCTAATTAGATGTGACCTTAGAAAATAAATGGAAATGGTGATAAAAGAATTGACTAACTTAGGGGAAGAAGCTGGGCAAGATGTGCAAGTGTACCCTTGTTGGGCTGGGCAGAATGAGCCATAAACTATAGTAGGATCGAAGACATTTGGTACATAAAAAGGTTTAGCAAATAACTCTTATTTCATTGGTACTTTACCGGTTTGGTCTTTTTTTTTTCTTTGATTAAAAGTTTAGTCCAACCACTAAACATATTTCATCGTGAATTTCTTTTCATACATTCCCGTTATCGGACGAAACTGATGTATATTATCAACACAACCAAATGTTTTACCTTTTTGTTATATGTGCGACAATCAAACGTAAGTAGTGGATTAATTGCATGAAACTTTTGATGTTACAGCTTAAGGTACTTTTTTTGGTTGTAGAAACAAAGCTACATTTATAGAGGTTAGTTGATGGTTTTTTGGTGCATAGATACATACAATGTTATGCTTTCAGAGGCGTGATTTTTCCACAAAAAGTATCTTAGTTTGTACATGAATCAGATGCTTATATCGGTCCGATATTATTCAATGAATTAGTAGGTCCTGGAATAAAGCGACAGGTGCATCCGAATTGTTGCACAACAGAAACATGACTAAAACGCTGATAGATGGTGATGCAGGACCTTTAGATTATTATGCAAGCCGTGTGTGCCGTAATCTCTGAAGTAAAGGATAGTATTATGATGAAAACAGCGGGTACGAGAACTAACAATGCCCATTAAAAATATGTCTATGCTTCTATATAAAAAATTATCACTTTGCATACAGATGTACCCCATCTGTTTGATTAGGTAGATCATTTGCCTAATTTTGTAAAGTCCCAACCTTGATATGTTATAATATGCTTATGTGAAATTTACTCTGAATGTACTTCCAACTTTTGTTAACAGAACTATATACAAATGGAATTATATAATCAACACAACAATTTTTTTTGTATGATGTGCAATTATACTTATATGTGATCGTCAATAAAGGTTTTGGCCGAGCGTTTGTTGGTTGGCTCATGGTCGTCCAACTGTTATTACGTATACTGACAAGAGCGGCAGGCGCATAACACGTGCATCTAGACTAGTCAACTAAATGTGATAGGATTTTTTTTCTTTTCTTTTTTATTTACTTTTGCAAAAGAGTTCTCCATGCGGCTATTAAGGACGATGTTACTAATTTTATGTTGTTTAGTTGTTTTATTTCAATTTATTTCATTTCATCTGATTCGCCACATTGTTTTTACAATTTTCGTGTTGTAGATATTTGATTTAGACTTAGTTTAATCAATTTGATAGTTCTACTGAAGTTTTATGAATCAATTAGAGATCAATTGATTTCATATTAATTATAAAGGTTGATTGATTCATTCCTCTTCAATATAATAATTTAGAAGTATTTTTTTTTTATTTAATCGCGATCTTAATGTATATTTTTTTCTTAAAAAAATACATACCAAAATACATAAAGAAATGCACTCGTACAACAGGTACATAAAAAACATAGTCATTATGAATTGAAAATAATAATCATATTTGCGTCTTCATTTTCCACTTCTCTTATCTTTTCTATTATATTAACAGAAACACCTAAAACAACAACATATCTGTTAGAGCATTGTTCGGTTGAACCCACGAATGTTGGTATGTCAAGTCTAGAATTGTCAAATTTAGATGCTAAAACTATATGCTTAACTTGGACCACTAGAATTAACTTCGGAATAAGTTAGACTAAGGTTGTAGAGGTGTATGACATAATATCCAGTGAACCATGAAAACAGAAAACATGAAAACTGAAGGACAGACGAAGACATTGTCCTTCATCAAGGTTGGTAACTGAAGAATGATTTTCTTTCTATGGTATTTCCTTATCTATCTATCTTTCTACCTACTGAAGAACAAAGTCTTAACATTAGTATTAGAGACTTGACCATTAGGGTTCCAGAAACTGAAGGCTAAACAACAAAGAGTTGCTTTTGCTCCTCTATGTTGATGTTTCAAAAACTGGGATTGAAGGTTTCGAAAACTGAAGCATGGAAGCGTTTTTAATCTTCTCTGCCAAGGTCTTGAATACCTCTCTTATGTATTTCGAAAATATATGTTAGAAATAGCTTTGATCCTCTCTGTTGCGGTTTCGAAAACCACTGCTTGTTAGTTTCAGAAACTGAGGCTTGAAGAATTTTATCCTCTTTGTTGAGGTTTCGAACAATGAGCTTTTTATGTAACATTTCTGGTTTCCAGAACCAATATAAGTGTTTCGGAAGTTGTAGCCAAAACGTGACTAAAAGTTTTTTTTTCATGTTTCCATTATTTTTTTTCATGTTCAAGGTAAAAAAATTTACACATTTTTCTAAGCCAAACTTGATTATTTTGAATACGTTAGAAATGGACCCACTTCCACCTGAGGTATGTTTCATCTTGTTTTGAAAAGTATGTAACTTGTATAACTTAGTCACCCAAGTAATTTATAAAGTATTAATATTTATGAATATATGTTATTTCCATATATACTTACCACAAACATTTATGGACCGACCATATTGGCTCCCACGATAGTTACTAGCATCCTTATTTAATGATAATTGGATTATATGCAAGTGTCTAAATATGGTGGTACATCTAGTGGAGACCTTTCACATGAATGAAGCTTAAATTATATGGAAATATATTCATAAAAATCTAGCTAAGTGATAAGTGATGAAACAATACATAAATGTTAATGTCACATGTTTTTCTATAAATTACATTGCTTAAACTTTAAGCAAAGGTTGCTTGAAATCTAAGCAAAACTATCTTTGTTGAAAACTATAAATAGGTGACTCTATGCAACTCTATAATTGATCCCTTACATATGCTTATGTAGTAGTTGCGTAGAAGGTCTACCTCTATCCTATCTAGTTTTCAGTATCAAGGGAGCGACTTTGAAAGACTTTTCAGGGGATCGAGAAGAACAAAGAGTATCTCAACCATAGTTAGAAGAAAAAAATTATATCTAGGAATAAATTTAGCTTGATCGGATTCTAGATCGATAATAGCATTTTAAACGTGACTGGTTCTTGTTTATTCTAAGGTCCTCATCTTCTGATATAAGGCTATTCAAGGACGATTTAAAAGGTTGACATGGTAACTCTAGTAATATAAGAACCTGAGAAAGAACTACCTTTGAGGATCTAATCATATCTTGTATTTGTAAAGTTTTTCGAAAGACTTTACAAGATATATCTGGTAATCTTGTAAATTAAGAATCAAGGAATTCATTCGTCGTAGAAAACAATCTTGTCTTTTAATTTTTTACGTTATCGTGATCCACACTGAGTTTTTCATCATACATTATTTATTGGTTGTATTGATTTGAAATCATAAAGACAAGTAGTAATTTTCTCTAACGAAGTTTCGATACACCTACAATCTTTAGAGAAGTTTCATCAGGAATCATCAATTAATATAATTAAGCCCGATTTCACCCAAGAGTCCGAAGTTACATAGTAGGCGAGTTGTAATTTGCTTAATACGATTAATGCTTTTTTGGATTAGGTCTCAAGTTTTTTTTGCTATTATTAGTAGTTTTCTCATTAACAAATCTTTTGTGTCAACTTCTTTTACATTTGCCAATTATGATTTTGATAGTTATAATTGTATTAACAAGTTGTGGATTTGTGATTTATCCCTTTTCTCTTATATTCTTTAAGGGATATATCATGACCTAGGGTTTCTGATTTGATCAAAAGAAAAGTTAGAGGTACTATTGTATCCAATCATTTTTTATTGGTATAGTCTAAATTAAGTTGATTTAATCATGGAAAATGCTTAACTTTGATTGCTTTCGCATCTTAGTGGTTGGTTAAGGATTTACTTTAGTTATTGATACCACGTGCATGTTTCAATCCTTAATTTATTGTTACCAAGTCGTAACTTTTTTGATGTATGTGTTTCTTTAAGTAATTTGGTAGGACTCTAGTATTGCCTTTAAATTTTTAATAGGAGAATTTGAATTGATTGCTACTTAAGCCGCATACATAAGTGGGAAGACAATAATCATTATCTTTGTTGAGCTAAACCACGTCTTGATGTTTTTGTGGTTACATAACATAAATCACTCAATGCGGTAATTATGGTTGTCTTATATGCACCTATAAAAGGATAAAAGACTCAAGGTGCTACAGTCCAAAATATAATAACTCGATATGGGTATCAACAATTCTTATGTTACATATATCATTCTCTCAGTTCCAGACTCTTTCAGAAGGAAACTATTGTAGGACCAATAGGAATAACTATATAATAAGTTAAAAAGGACATGCGCTTTGATAAAACTATCTTTTCATGACGTTGTAGTCAAATCTAGGTTACTATAAGGTGGCGACGAGTCTAACTCAAATCTAAATATTTTTTGAAATAATGTTCACCTTAGTTCAGTACGTGCACTCTTTATAACTTTTATATTCATCTCTAATAATTTTCATGCGATTGAAGTGGTCATAAATCCAATGAGTGCATAATGTTTGATACTCATATAAGAAACCTTGATCACTATCTTAGCATAGTTGAGCCTGCTTATATGGACAAGGTTGTGCGACAAATACTCACACTCTATTGACTCACAATAACTCTTGAAACGGATCGAAAAAAAAGAAAAAGGAAAACAAAAATGGAAAAAGAAAAAAGAAAAAAAGAAATCCGTGAAAATAAATATAAATCAAAGATTGACCTAACCTTTTTATTCCGATTAACCAATAAAGACAAAGATGTCAAAATCCTAAAAGTTCAAACGTATAAGAAGAAAAAAACACCGACGACAAAAATAAAAAACTTTATATCTATTTTCTCTAATCTAATGATGGAAATGAACAAATTTTAAAATTAAAATTTGGGTGAAAAATAAAAGATAAAAAAAAAATAAAAAAATTAAATATTTTCATATAGGTATCTTATATATGAACTGAACTCTTTCTGGTTAAATAATCTTTTTCTAGTTACTCTGGAACAAGTTTTTTTTTATATATTTTCTTTCCCTTTCTATGTTGAACGGAATGTTTCCTATTGATCATGGGTTTTAGACTAAAAATTAAAAATTAATTCGTTTTCTCTTAAGTGAATCGCTGAATCATGTACCGACTTGTCTGGTTTAATGATATGTTTGGATTTTTACTTTGTAAAAAAATGTTATAACAAGTAAAACTCGATCAGGTGACCTATTAGATCTAAGTCGACCTTAAAACCACTCTTCTACACCTTTTTTTTCTTGTAGTGTTCAATACATATTAAATAATTGTTCAAACTACAGTATCTGCATTTAGCATATATAAGAAATTAATTATCTTCATTTAGTACATATATAAAATATTAATTATTTACGTTTGACTTACGATTCAATACGTAAATTTAAAAAATGAGTCGTTTTACGATTTACAAATTAACATCTTGCTATTAGCCAATTTATTGTCTATGAAAATGATAAGAAAAACAATTGGGAAAAAATATGAAAATAAGGTGTTTTGGGGATAATAGCCCATTTGGACTGACTCATTAAATAAGGATTAAAATGTCCAACAATTTTAAAATTGGGAGTACATGATATTAGGTTGGGAATTTTAGGCTTAGGCACAAATAAATTATTTTTTATATTTTCAAATCCAAAATATATCATAGTTATTGTGAGATTCATAATTAATGGAAATTATAAAAAATAAGAGAAAAAATAAAAGTACCCTTACTATGTTCTATTTATATAACAAAGAAAATAAGGATTTTCTCTCTTATTAGTAAAGTGTTTGGATACCTTCTTATGCATCCTATTTTTTCAGGGGGATAATTGGTAAGTAAATTACAATATAATATATCTAAAAATCCGTGCCTTGGAATTTATAAATTTTATTTCTTTGAAAAGCTTTTAAAGTGATCTACACAACGAGTACAAACAACATATCAAATTAGATTTTTTACGAAAAAATCGGAGGTGTTTGTCCTTTTAGGCATAAATTTCGAAAATTAAATAGATAGTCATTATACAACCACCAGAAAAGATGAATAACACATTATGCAACCACCATAAAGGATGCATAACACATTATGCAGCCATATTTTGGTTTATGCATCCACTAATTTGTATTTGCAACCTCTAAAACAATGTATATGCGTAAAAGTATCATTCCAACAAAAAAAAAATGCATAACGAATTACGGAGCCACCACAAAGGATGCATAACAATTTATGTAGTCATATTTTGGTTCATGCATCCACTAATTTGGTTATGGAACCACTAAAACGATATATATGCCTCAAAAATAACAGTCCAACAAAAAAAGGATGTACAACGCGTTATGCAGTCAGTTTTCTCGATTGCATAACAGGTTATGCAGCCATGTTTTGGTTGATTTCAGTACTAAAAAATTAAGTTGATGCATAATGCATTATACAACAATTCTCAGATGCATAACAGGTTATGCATTCATTTTCTCGTATGTATAATAGATTATGCAGCCATTTTTTTATTTGACTGCTAACAAAAAATTGCATAATATGTTATGCAGTTATTTTCTCGACTGCGTAACATGTTATGCATATATTTTTGTAGCTGCATAACATGTTATGCTGCTATTTTTTGGTTGATTTCAGTTTTAAATATTTTTTTTTGTTGCATAACGAATTATACAACCATTTTCTCGGATGCATGACATGTTATGCAACCATTTTTGTAGCTGCATATTATGCAGACATTTTATAGCTGCATAGTAGATAATGCATCCACTATAAAAAACAAACGTACAAAAATCTTTCAATTATAAAGAATGATAAGTCTTACAATTACAATATCAAGAGTACAATTACAAAAAAAACAAACAAACCATGTTACCATGTAAGTGTAGTTTGAAGACCATTTAGAGCACTGGTTTATCACTTATAAGTTTATGGAAAATATATGAATCATGTAAATGAGATGGAAGGAGAGTTTCAAAACCAAAAATGAAGTTATCAAGACTTTTGTTTGGCATGAGCTGGTAAACGAGTAGCTTCTTTTCATCTTTGATGCAAAAACCAAGGAGCCTAACGAGATTCAAGTGTTGGAGCTTAGCCACTAATAAGACCTCATTCTTTTACTCTTGTACACCTTTTCCAAAGTTACTAGAGAGCCTCTTTAATGTTATTTCTTTTCCATCTGGTAGCCTACCCTGTATAGACATTAGCAGTAACGGCATTAGACTCTTAACATTTTATTGTAAAGTAATTTACAGCTCTTGGTATGACATTCACCTTTTAGACATGGTTACATAACATGTTATGCACCCTTTCAGTTTGCTGCATAACTTATTATGCAGCTACTTTAATCTGCATAACAGGTTACGCACCCTTTAAAGAAGGGTGCATAATCTTCTATCGAAAAGAAAAATGATAAATCAAGTCATATATAGTTTACAAGGTGCAAGGCAAATGTGGTGTACGAGAACCAAAAATGATGCTTCTATATACAAGTATATTCAATATTCATAAACCTTAAAATACTTAAAAGTGAGAACACCCTTTTCAATGGAATGATAGAAAAACATGCATTAGCAAGTGCAGACATAAACTAAAATGACAAAAAATGTGGAATAAAATTCCTTTTGACCCGATAAGATAAGATGTGGTTATGAAGTAGCATATATATATTTAGGCTACAAACATGGAGGTACTCTTTGACTCATTTAACAAAGGAAAATTGAAAATATATCCCGGATTTAAATTATCAGTTGGGGATCTGTCCCAAAACGCTAGAAATTAAGGGATATGTCCTAGCCGTCCATTTTATCCGTTAAATGGTCAAGATAGCACATATGTGGCTTTACATATGCCATTTTCAGACAATTATACCCTTGTCATTTTCGAGAGAGATTTGTAAGATCAAATGGGTTTGTTGTTTTGGTTGTTTCATTAATGATTCAAAGGAGTTTCTTACAATGAACTTCTTAGAGCTACCCATGGATTTAATGATTCTACCGACTTGCTTGGTGTCAGAAGTTTTGGTTATGTGTATAAGGGAATTCTTCAACAAGATGAATCAAAACCGGTTGCGGTGAAGGTTTTACACCTTCAACAAAGAGGCGCAACCAAGAGTTTCATGGATGAATGTGATTCCCTGAGGAAAGTTAGACATAAAAATTTACTCAAGATTGTAACTTGTTGCTCGAGTACTGATTTTCAAGGTAATCCTTTTAAAGCTCTAGTTTTTGAGTTCATGGTTAATGGGAGTCTAAAGAATTGGCTGTACATGATATCTGTAAGTGATACAAATAATGGGGATCAAT
Organism: Papaver californicum; assembly: GCA_023531435.1. Taxonomy (NCBI): domain Eukaryota; kingdom Viridiplantae; phylum Streptophyta; class Magnoliopsida; order Ranunculales; family Papaveraceae; genus Papaver; species Papaver californicum. The sequence continues at coordinate 1,099,411 of JAJJMC010004794.1, read as the reverse complement.
TACAAGAGAAAAAGTTGAACCTGGAAAGAAGGCTGAACATTGCAGTCGATGTTGCTTCTGCGTTAAATTATCTTCACCATGATTCTCAATCACCCATTGCGCATTGTGATGTGAAGCCAAACAATGTCCTTCTTGATGATGATTTAACTGCACATGTGGGTGATTTTTGACATTAACACGTGAGTAATCTATTTAGTCTTTATGTGGTTTCAGATGATTACACGTGCCCTTGAAATATTCTCTCGGAGTATTCCGCCATTAACAAGAAGCATGAAGAAAAATTAAAACTTAAAACTCACGATCACTCTTTCAGATAATTTTTCAAACACCTTCAAACACCCATTTTCTCCTTCCCTGCAATGAGTGTAACATTCAACATCATCCACAAATAATCAATAATTCATTCATCTCAAATAATCAAGACAGGCACAAGCATCCACCATCAGCTAACATCTCTTTCTCGTTGTTTCAGTCTCTATTGCTTCAGCTCAATTCAATGGAAGCAAACCCATTATTCCACCAGACTAAACCCACTCTTAACAACGCCTATATCTTCGAATCATTCACTGCAGCGACCACAACAATTTCCTTGCCTCTCTACTTCCTCGGCTGATTTCAACATGAACCCATGTCTCTCCATCTTCACTGTCTTTCTTTCTCGAGATCATCTTCTTTACCCTGATTTCTTGTGCAATAGATAGTTCATTAATCACTTTGAATCATTAATGAAACAACCAAAACATCAAACCCATTTGCTCTTACAAATCTCTCTCGAAAATGACAAGGGTATAATTATCTGAAAATGGCATGTGTAAAGCCACACATGTGCTATCTTGACCATTTAACGGATAAAATATATCATTTAATTTCTTGTGTTATGGGACAGATCCCCAACTGATAATTCAAATCTGGGATATATTTCTAATTTCCCATTTAACAATTACAACCTCTCAGAGAATGAATAAACCTAGATAACGGAAAGTGTTAAAGTCAAACTGAAAAGAAGCATCATGGTACTTTACTGATTACATCGCTTTTTCTTGCGGAGCATGAAGAACATTGTTGGTAAGCCCTACCAGGCTACCACACAAAGAATACACCGAAGCACACCAGAAATGTGAAGTTTCTTCTCCAAGATAAATGAGCTAGCATTGCACTGTGCGAAAGAAATTTTATAGAAAGGACATGACAAAAAAACGAGAACAATAAAAAAATTTGGAGTTCAAAATTCACTCCTCCCACGTCATACCTTACGATAATACTAAAATCTCCCAAGGAGTTACCAGCATAGCTTGAGCATATGCATCATGCTGAAAAAATAGCTATTTGACCAACAATAATGTGGCTACCAAAAATTTAAGTCTTTGGAGCACAACCATCAAAGTCAGAAACATAGTAAAATCAAATCTCTTGAAATGAAAACGAAACATGTTATCAATTTGAACATGGAATTAATACAAGTATCAACACAATGATTTAACGTGGTTCGAAAATCAAATTGTCTACATTCACGGGTGATAAATATTTAGATCATTTTTATTCATGTTTGTATGTTACAGAAAGATATCAAGTACATAATTAAAGTCAAGATAACCAAATAACAATTGAACTATAAAATTAACACAAGTCTCGTACCTAAACTCTTTGCTCTGATCCTATTCCTTATGTCCAATTTTCCCAAAATTTTCTAGTTCCTCTTTCTGTTCTAGAGTTGGGTATTTATAGCAAATATCATGGGTCCCTCCAATCTAACTTTACACCTGTTAATTCTTATCCAGACTTTGGAACAGTAGTTATTCCGCAAGACTTATTCGTGTTTCCCGCAAGACTTGGTATGCGTACTTCTTATTTCCCTTAGTTTCTCACTCGATGTCCCACACTTCCTTTGCGGATTTGTACTCAAGATGTTATTTTTGGGTTTGGATGAACGTTGCGGTCTTATTAGAATTATGGCATGTCTGACATGTGGCCATTGAAAGTGACTTGTCATGCTTTAGTTTCTTTTGTTCCGCAACCTGTACAGCTGAGACGTATCTCTCATGCATCGGTGTTTGTCAGTTCCCTTTATTGTGTCAGGCTTTCCCGCAACTTGTGTGTCAGTCATGCAACAAAGATATCTGTTTTGTACAGTGTGTCATGCTTTCCCTCAGCTTGCGTGTCGATCATGCAACAATGTTGTCTGTTTCAGTTTTTATCAAAAAGCTTTGTTTCAGTGCTTCTCGTTTCATCATATTTTGATACTCTTTCCATAGTATTTGAACACGTGTAGTTAGGGATTTAATACCCTCACAATTTGCCCTTTTTTTCTTTTGAATTTTGGCATATGGTAAAATTTTGAAAAAGGAAAAATAGTTATTACTCTTCTGATTTTCACGCCAGTAATAAATTTTCTTCCCACGTTTAGCTTTACTCTTCCCGATTTTCACGCCACTAATAAATTTTCTTTCCATGTTTCTGTCAGTTAGCGGTTTCGAGGAAATCATATCTCTGATAAAGTTTCTCTCTCTTTCACTTTTCGACGGTTTCGTTAGTTTCATTCTTCTCATATTTAATGTTAGTCACATCTCTCATCTCATTCTTTATTTCTTTGTCTTCTTCTTCTTAAATTTTTTATGCTTTTCATTCTTCTGAACTTTTCAAAGATTCCTCAGTGCTTTTTCATTCTCCTGAACTTTGTGATTAAGGATTTTTTGCATCGGGATCAAGTCTTCTTTCCATTCAATCATCTGATTTGCTTCATGTTCTTTACTTCGTTTCAGGTAATTCTCCTAACTTATTTCTTAAGATATTTGCTTACTTATCAATTTCTTTGACTGAATCTTTTAGAGTAGATAGTGATGATGATGATGATGTTGATGATGTTTTTGTTTATCTGTTTATTATCTGTTGGGGTAAATGGTGATAATGATGATATTTTTGTTTTGATGTATGATTGTTCTATTGAATCATGATCATTTTCTTTTCTTGATCAGAAAATTGTTTACTAATTTGTATTCTGATTCAACGAACATCTTGTTGTTCTTCTGTTCTGTAGAGTTTTTGTTTTATACTTGCTTCTGATTATGATGAACTTATCTTTTCTTATTTTCATATGTAGATAAAAATTTATTATGACTGGGAAAACTGATAACAAAGCTGCTGGTGGTGCTTCTCATCAGGATGATCATCCTTTAGAAAGGAAATCATCTTGCTATGTTGTGAGGAGGAAGAAGGTGGTAGATGAATCTGGTAATTCAGGAGTTCAACCTTCTAACTTAGCAAGGACCGATGACGTATCTATTGCGGTCAACAGACCAGCTTCTAAAAATAAGCGTTTAAACGAAAACTTGGGCTTTAGGTCAATGAACATTGCGGAGTTTAAAGAGAAGCACAACCTTCATCAATTTAAAGTTTCCTTTTGCGATCCTGCTGAAGGAGATGAAATTTCGCTAGAGATGGTAAGGAAATTTGAGTACAACGACGACAGATTATTAATTACTGCGGGAGCGTTGGATGCGGGCTTAAAGCTTCCTTTGTACCAGAGCGGGAACTCTTTAGAATATGAAGTTCTTGCGAGCCGTAATAAGTCCAGGCACGGTTTGGTCCGGTCCATCGCTCAATACAACGGGAAATGGTGGCATGTGCTAGATGAATGTAGTAAGTGCAGCAGAGGAGAGACAAATTTCACATGCTACGTTCCCAGCCCTGCGGAACGTGAGTGTTAAACCGTAGACAATTTTCATGCTACGTATGCTGATTCTATGGCAGTGAAAAATTACAAGAAGTGGAGCGTTGGTCCAGTGCGTAGAGGTGGCGAAGGATTTCGTCTGCTTTGGAAAATTGACAATTTTAAATTGTATGTCATCCCTGGGACGCAGGAGCCTTTACGAGAAAAGATTCGGGATGACCATGATTTCAGGTGGTACCGCATTCCGCTAATAATTGAAGGCCCATGGGTTTACGGGTCTGTTCAAGAGAGTGTGGTCCTCAACCTCTTATCGCGTCTTTATCCTTACTTCCCCTGGCAGTTAAACTTCGGTGGCTTTGCTTTTTCGCTTGACGATGTGGTACGTAAAATTCTCTCTATTCTTTTTACATCATGCTTTAAACATTGTCTAATTTTTTTTCCCCTTTTTATATCCGCAAGCTGAAGGATGCTCGAAAGTTTATTCGGGTGTTAAGCGCAAAGCCGCAACTCCAACAGAAAAGGTATTGATTTATCCAAAAGAATTCTTATGATCCTTATGAATTTTATTTAATGAGTTCTTGCGATATATTGACAGGGTCGGAAGAAAGCACACCCCGTGCTTCCACCGATAGGGAGGAAGGAGAAATTCGTGATTCTCCTCATGATCAGCAAATATTGAGAGTTGAGGATAGCTCTGTACCTGAAAGAAATGAAGAAGAAGAAAATGTCCCACTTCTGGTGACAAATTTTGTGCCCACAGAGTCGATTGATGCTGCGGTGGAGGCTACGGGCGTTGCAGACAGTTGTCCGATCCAGTCCACAGATGCTAAGTTTTCCTTTTTTACTTCTCAGCTTTCTCCCTTGTTTGGAGAAGATCTTCTCGTTCCTTCTACGAGTGAAGATGATTCATCTGATAAGGAGGATCTTCTCGTTCAAGGTGAGCCGGGAAATGCTTCGCTTGATAAGGGTGAGCAAGCACATGCTGCGGTAGAAGAGGGTGTACCGACAAATGTTACAGTAGAAGTTGCTTCTTCCGAGGGTCAAGTTGTAACCACAGCCGCAGTACAAATGAGCGAAGAAATCCCACAGAGGGATAAAGGTAAAGGGATAGCGGAAGATCAAAGTCTTTTGGACCAGGAGGAGGAGGCCTTCCGCTGGTTTATGTCCAAGGAGCTGTTGTCTGTTCCATACGATTCTCTGCCGGTAGGGACAGATAGCCTTGCGGTCGCCAATTTGCGGGATTACATGCGGTGTGCACCGTATGACGTGGTAAAAGAAGCTTGGTTAAAAGGCCAAAGTCATCCCGTTAATCCCTCATTCGACATGAACATTCCTTCTTCTCTTGTGGATGGTGAAGCCTACTCTTTCCCGCAACAAGCTCTTTTGCAGGTATTTTCATTATTTTAATAACCTTAGATTTTGTTTTATTTTCATCTTTATTTATAACTTTAATCCTGTAAATTGCAGCTTGCTCGGGATCAGAATGCCGCATATGTGGCTTATAAGTTCTTTAAAGGACGATCCATGAAGATGGAGACCCAGTTTAGGACTGTAGAAGAAGAAGTTGCGGACTTGAAGCGGGAAAATGATACGCTTCGTTAGCAATTATTAGATCTTCAAAATCAAGGTTTAACATTTCTTCTGTCATATCACTTTTCTTACTTTTATGGGATCAGCGGGGGATTCAAATCTCTTAAATAGGTTGCGACGTAGTGATATGCGTCTGAAAAATCATGTATTGAAAGTTAATAATGAAAATGTCGAGATTAATGGAAGATTTAATAACCTGGTTGATAGGATGAATAAAGCCAAGTCAAAGCACGATGAATCAGAATCAAAGCACCGACTTTTATATGGAGATTACATCCGCAAGAAGAAAGAGTACAATGCCACTTTGCTATGGACCAAGGATTGTCTTCTTGAAGCGCAAGCACAATTAGAGAAGTTGAAAGAAGAAAATCGCAAACTCTGTGGGGAGCGTCAGAATATCCTTGAGGGATTTTCTCGTTCCGGGTCACATCACAACTTTCAGCTTTCTTCTTATATCGCGCAACTGATCAAAGATAGAGACAACTCGGCTTCAGATGCTTATGCCAAAGGGAACGCACTTGCGGATGCTCAAGCTAAAATCCACAGCTTATCTGATACCGTTCTTCATCGTGAGAGTGACATTTTCTGCTTGCATAGAGAGTTGGGAAAGTGTACGAGCGAATCAAATCAGTTGCGGGATAATGACTCTTTCAAAAAAGCAGAGTTAGATCGATGTCATCAAGATCTTCAGCAACTTACGGACAATTATCAAAAACTTTCAAAAGAATATGATTTCCTTGATGTTACTAAAGATGCAATGGCCCACGAACTAGAAGAGTTTGAATCCCTCGCAAGAGGTATCTTATTTCTTTGCATACTGAGAGTTGAATATTATTTCCGCATTGATTAACCTGTTATTTTTGTTACAGGTTTTGAAGAAAATTCAGAGATGCGGCCTCAAGAGCTGCTAGTGATGAAGAAGAGCTTGATGCTGCCAATGCTAAGGTGGAAGAAATCAAAGAGCAGCTGGATCTTGTTACTGCCAAGGCTAATGAGGCGCAAAATTAGTTGGAAATTTTATCCTCTAAAACCAAAGAGGCGGAGGACAAATGGCAGCTGAAAACTTTGAAGGCTGAAAGCTTAGCTCGTGACTTGGCCTCGGAGCAAGGGAAAATACTTTTTTGGAAGGGGAGTGTCCAAAAGTCTGCAACCAAAGTATATAAGTGCAAGAAGGAGCTTGAAGCCGCAAAAGCTCATATTTCTTGGTTGAGGATTGAAGCTCGTGTTGGAGTTGCAAAAGCGATCAACAACACTCTTGATAAAGTTAAGGCTGATGGATTTACCAAAGTCTATAGCCGCAAGATAATCCCTCAACATCCTCCTTCTAGTGCGAAACCTCTCGCTCCTTAGTTTTTCCTTTGTTTTCCCGCTGCTTAATTTTTTCTTCTTTCAAATTGTATTAGCATTTTCTTTTTGTCTCGTATTTTTGTTCCTGTAAAATAATTTATAAATATATATATTGATTGTTAGTGCATTGATTGAGTGTGTGTACTTATTAACCGCAAGGCAATTTTGTACCTCGAGTTACTTTGAGGGTTGTAGCGCATGTCTAACTTCTCTCTGGCCAGAAGGAAATTAGGATGCGGTCCCTTGAGCACCTCCTAAAATGGAGAGTACCTGATACAATAATTAATGTCATGTTAGGCATCTCTGTGGAGAAAGATCCAATAGTCATACACTCATAGACATTTACATGGACTCTCTAGAGAGATTGCATTTGTTCTGCTTTACCTAGTATGAAGCCAAATTATTATATGATTGCATTGATGGTTAGGGGTAATATGGTTTGAGATACTGTGCGTTCCAAGGATACCGTAAGATTTCTCCATTCATATTCCACAAATGATATGATCCCTGTCCCGTAATATCTTGTATGACATATGGTCCTCCCCATGTAGGTGCAAACTTTCTTGCTATTTTATCCCTTTGGTATTACGGGATTTGTCGTAGAACATATTACCCTTCCACAAAGTTCCGCAACTTTACTTTCTTATTACATTCTCTTGCCAATCTTCTTTGATAATTTTCCATCATTTGGAGCGTAATCTCCCTTCTTTCTTCTAAGTCATCCAAATTCTCAAGCATTAGATCGGTATTTAAATTCTTTTCCCACGCTTTTGTCCTTGTTGTGGGTAAAATAATTTATGTTGGAATAACTGCTTCCGCTCCATAGGTGAGAAGAAATGGTGATTCTCCAGTGGCTTCTCTTCTTGTCGTGCGATATGCCCATAAAGTGTTCTGAAGTTGTTCGCACCACCGTTTATGATGACCATCTAGAGTCTTCGAAAATCATATCAATATTTTTCCCTTGTAATTGTTGTCCATTGTCCGAGACTACGGCTACCGGGATTCCAAATCTGCAAATTATATCTTCGAATAAAAACTTGAAAAACATATGTATCTCTAATACGAGCAAGAGCTTTGGCTTCAACCCATTTAGTGAAATAATCTGTTGCTACGATCAAATATTTTCTTTTTTGTGTGTCTTCCACTAAGGGCCCAACAATATCTACTCCCCATTTTGCAAATGGCCAGGGGCTGAGTATGGAATTGAGTTCCGTTGCGGGAGATTTAATTCTTTTTGCAAAGCGTTGACAGTCTTCGCACCTCTTACCAAATTCTCCGCATCTTTATGCATAAATATCCAGTAATACCCTTGTGTCTTTGCTTTCAGTGCGAGTGATCGTCTTCCCCTATGATTTCCCGCGTCTTCATAATGAATATCTGTGAGTGTGCGTTGCCCTTCTTTTTGTGTCAAGCACCAAAGTAACGGTCCCAGAAAAGACCTGCGGTATAAAATTTTATACCACAATTGATAATTTACATATTTTGATTGCACTTTTCTTGCCTCTTTAGTGTCTGTGGGAAATATCCCACTTTGTAAATATTGATGTATCGGGTGCCTCCAATCTTCTTCAGATGATTCATTTTCTGGTTTCTGTGGAAAGTTTGCATCATCTTTAATGGCTGCATCTTCAATATCTTCACCAACTTCTTCTTCCATGTTTTCGACTGCCCATAACTTAATTGATGGCTCATAGATGCGCCCAATTTTGACTGTTGATGTATTTTAATCTTTTATCATTGAATAAATGAATGTTAATGCATCAGCATGGCGATTTTTCTCTCTGGATAAATATCGAAAAATTATATTCGGAATTTGTGATGCCAATATTTGAACAAGATTCTTGTATTCTATCGAGTCTTCATCAAGCGCTTGATATTTCAACTCTACTTGTCGTATTATCAATTGTGAATCACTTGTAAGCCGTACATCACTTATTCCCAATTCGATGATGAGCCGAAGGGCATGAACCACAGCCTCATATTTTACTATATTATTTGTGTGTTCACCGAATTCAAGACGAAATGCATGTAGCATCCGGTCTCCTGTAGGGGTTGTAATCACAATTCCGATTCTCGCTCCTTCTTTATTACGTGATCCATCAATAAATACTTCTCATCTGCGGGAATTTACGGAACCCAGAATATCTTGGGAATCATCGTCTTATGTTCCCGGCAAACCTTGGATTTCAAAGTCATCATCCAGTGGTAAGTCCGCAAGGAAATCTTCCAATTGTGCATTCAATTTCCCTATTCTCCCTACTTTTCCCGCATTCTTTAGTACAGATTATAACGGGGCTTTACTTGGTACCCGCACATAGTGTGTTAGAAAATATGTGCGCAACTTTTGTGCGGCAAAAACCAGTTCTAATATCAATTGTTCAATTTTGGTGTAATTCCTTTATGCAAGATTAAGGGTTTACTGATGTAGTACACTGGTTTCTCTACTTTCTCATTTGTTCGTACCAATACCGCACTTACAGCATCTTCTGTCGCAGCTATGTACTAAACTAGCACTTCTTCAGGCTTTGGCTTTTGTAGTACGGGTAATGTGGCAAGATAAGCTTTAATGTTTTGAAAGGCTTGCTCACAATTTTCATTCCATACAAATTTGCTTTTCTTCTTCAGTGTGTCAAAAAATGGTTTACATTTGTCTGATGATATGGCAATGAATCTGCTAAATGCGGCTAAACATCCATTTAATCTTTGTACTTCTTTTACGTTCTTTGGAGATGGCATATTAACAATCGCTTGTATTTTTGTTGGATCAACTTCGATCCCTTTTTTTGTGACCAAGTAACCCAAGAACTTTCCGGATGTAACTCCAGAAATGCATTTGTCCGGATTAACATATCATCTACATAGGCTTCCAAGGTGCGTCATATCCATGGTTTAAAGATTGCATCTACCAGTAGATGATAAGTTGCTCCAGCATTCCTTAACCCAAATAGCATTCTAGTATAGCAGTACAAACCGTGCGGGTAAAAAATGCAGTATGTTCCTGATCCTCTTCAGCTAAAGCAATTTGATTATACCCTGATTGTCCATCCATGAAAGATAAAGCCTCATGCCCTTCAACTGCATCTACTAGTTGATCAATGCTAGGGAGCGGATAACTATCTTTGGGGCATGCCTTGTTCAAACTGGTGAAATCTATACAAATCCTTACTCATCCATTCTTCTTTGGTACAATTATCATATTGGATATCCAAGTTGGGTAACACACCTCTCGAATAAATCCCGCATCCATGAGCTTCTTTGATTCATTTTCAACTGGCAAATGATATTCGGGTTCCACTTGCGGATACGCTGTCGAAAGGGTGTAGTACCCAATATGTATATGCAACTCATGACGGACAATATTTGGATCAATGCCTGGCATATCCTCCATTTTCCATGCGAAAATATCCACATAATCTCTAAGTAGAATAACCAAATCATGTTCTCTTTCTGATTCCATTAATGTTCCAATCTTGATTATTTTTGGAGCTTCTTCCGTTCTTATATTGACATTCTTGGTTTCTTCAACTGCTGAGAAAGTTGATTTGGGAACTCCTAGAAATGTGGGAGCTGCCTTTAATTGCTATTCTGGAATACTGCCCCTGTCAGTTTTTGGTATGCTTCCCTCTGATGGAGTATTTTTATTCGTTTCATTTAATGATCATTTACCCGTTGTCTCAATCAAATATTGATTTATTGCATCTTCTTTGGCTTTTATTTTTCGTTCTTTCTTTCTATTTTGTTGTTGTTGAACTCGTTCCTCATTCATGTGAGTTTCTGCGAGGATGCAAGATCTTGCAACATTCTGATCCCCCTTTATTTCCATCTCCCCTTGCGGTGTTGGGAATCACAAATATTGGTGATATGTTGCGGTCACTCCTTTCAATTGGTGAACCCAATGTCTGCTAATGATTGCATTATAAGGAGATGGTGCCTCTACTACACTGAACTTAGTTAAAATACTTATTGGTCCCGCCATAACATCAAGTAAAATATCTCCCTTTGGCTTTGATGATATCCCATTAAACCCATAGATAGTGTAGCAAGAGGGTGTAAGTTGACGTCCTTTAATCCTATTTTTTGGAATGTGTCATAAAATAACACATTTAGTGAACTTCCCCCATCCATGAGGATCTTTTTCACATTCCAACCAGATAATGGTAAAGTAAGCTCCAGTGGATCATTATGTGCTTTAATTTCCTCATCAACTTCGTCCGCTGAAAAAGTTAATGGGAGGTCATCCATTCCTCCCATGTTTCTGCGATTCTTCCCGCAACTTTGAATACTTCATGCATATAAACTCTTTTATGCAGCTTCTTATCAATGGTTGCATTCATAGATGATTGAATTGACTCAGTATAGGAAATCATATTGATGGTTCGGTTATTCTGTGGAATATTTACAGTTTTTCCTATGTTGAGCCTTGGTGGAGGATTGGGTAAATAAAGAAATTCTTTCAACTCTCCCGCATCAACTAATTTTTGTACTTGTAATTTTAAATTTCTGCATCTGCTTGTGGGATAGCCATGAAAGCAATGATATTCACAAAAATCTTTTGAACCCTGTAAATGTGATGGCTGTTTTCCTTTTGTCCATGGCCATTCAAAATCTTGCCTGCTCTTAATTGCATTTGGAATTTAGGAATATGGAGTGTTGTGTTTTGTGAAAACCCGATCCTCAAATTGGCGGTTGAATTTTCTTTCTTCATCTGCCCTGCCTCGTTTGAATTCAATATAAGGATTTTCACCCGTAACCCGCTTCCCAAAACTTGTTGATGGTTCCACAAAATTTACCATGTTGGCAACTCTCTGATGTTGGGAAATTATTCTTGGATGTTGTTTTTGAATATCCTGCAACCTTGCATATTTTTCAATAATCACCCTGAGATCTCCTTCGGCTTTCGGATCTTTTCCATGAATATCTACAAAGAGTGGGCTCATTCGGTTTGCTATTCCCCATTTATAGCAATTAATAGATATTTCTGGACTAATATTTCATATTGCTTGACAGATTGTCTCCCATCGATCTGTATAGTCTCGGATAGTCTCGTCGATCCATGACGCAAGGGAAAACAACTTGTCCATTCCAGCATTTGCTGGTTTATTATACATGTATGTTTCCAAAAATTCACGGGTCAATTGTGCGTACGAATGTATTAACCCTTCCGGGAAATTATCATACCATGTTAATGCCGAGCCTTTCAAACTTGAAGGAAAATATCGACACATAATTGTATCATCTTGTTCCCAACGAGTCATATTGCGGTTGTAGTATTTTAAGTGAGCCGCTGGATCCTTTGTCCCATCATAACATTCAAAGATGGGAAGATTGCATTTATGCGGAATTGACGCATGCGCAAGGTGCGAGGCCAATGGTGTTCTACTGCCCTCTTTTAACACTTCTTCAAGTCGTCCTCCCTCTTGTTTATTTTCAAAGTTCTGATTTCTTCTCTCATTTGTTCCATGTCCTCAAAATATTTTTGCCATCTGTTGTTTTACGACTCTTAATCATCAAAATCTAGTCTATCAGGTTCATACCGCTGATTTATCTTGTTTTGTTTTGAGTGAAAATATGTGTCATGTGCTGGTTCCACTACCATCACTCTTTGATCTTTATTGGTCTTTGCTTTACTTTTTACGGATCTGTTTGAGCTTACTTCTTGCCCTTGTATCCTGGTAACAGATGCTTCCGCATCTTGTTGGATTTTATTTCTAAGCATCTGATTTTCTTGGGTTAAGAGAGCAATTGTTTCTGCATAAGTTTTTTGTGCCTTACGCATTTCAATCATTTCTTCAAACAGTTGATTAATAGGGTCAACCCTGTTCTGTGATGTTTCTTCATGTGGTTGGTTGATTTATTGATTAACTGGAATGTTTGCCTGAGCATCCAAAGGTTGTGGTCTTTGGGATTCCTCTACTACTTCTCTTTCTGGAAGAGTCTCTATTGTCTGATTTCCCAGATTTCTTATGTCAACATTTTATTCTTGTACGAATTTATTTGCAACTGTCTCTATTTTTGTAATTTCTTTTGGAATATTATATTATCTTCTTTGTTCAATCTTGTATTGTCGTAGAAGTTTCTTTGTCGATGTTCTAACAAGAGTTCAGATAATGAGATATGTGTTTCATGAAATTTTAACATCTGCAATATATATTTATATATATATATAAAAAAAACAATTTGACAGATAGAAAACATCTAGATAAAATTTGATATATCACGTAAAAGCTAGACAACTTTCCAATTTAACTCAGATTTTAGAAGTTCATTAAATCATTTTTTACAAACATATCAGAAGCGAGTTCAGAAATTCAATTCAAGGCTTATTTTATTGTTTTAGCAAGAATCAAAACTAGGTAGTTTTAATACAATTTTAATTCATTCAATCAATTGAATCAGAGATACACAAATTTAATGGTTTCACGTTAAATTCTTTTGTAAAATCATTATAAAACATAATATTTTGGTGGAAGTTTATGAACAAAGTTTTCAAACCCATGATTAAGAGAACATAAAAGGTATCAGTTAAAGAAGTATTGTATGAACAGTTAAATCTATATAAACATCAGTTTAAAGAACTCCTAATTAAAAATGTTGTAATATGAGGGGTTTTATTAAATAATGAAATTCAAGGTTTCTAAAAATGAAGATTTAGATAGGTAGAACATTTACCTATCCATGTTTCTAGCACCAAATTGTGGCTACCAAAAATCTAAGTCTTTGGAGCACAACCATCAAAGTCAGAAACATAGTAAAATCAAGTCTCTTAAAATGAAAAAGAAACATGTTATCAATTTGAACATGGAATTAATACAAGTATCAACACAATGATTTAACGTGGTTCGACAATCAAATTGTCTACATCCACTGGTGATAAATATTTAGATCATTTTTATTCATGTTTGTATGTTACAGAAAGATATCAAGTACATAATTAAAGTCAAGTTAACCAAAGAACAATTGAACTATAAAATTAACACAAGTCTCATACCTAAACTCTTTGCTCTGATCCTATTCCTTATGTCCAATTTTCCCAAAAAATTTCAGTCCATCTTTCTGTTATAGAGTTGGGTATTTATAGCAAATATCATGGGTCCCTCCAATCTAACTTTACACCTGTTAATTCTTATCCAGACTTTGGAACAGTAGTTATTCCGCAAGACTTATTCGTGTTTCCTGCAAGACTTGGTATGCGTACTTCTTATTTCCCTTAGTTTCTCGCTTGATGTCCCGCACTTCCTCTTGTACTCAAGTTGTTATTTTTGGATTAGGATGAACGTTGCGGTCTTATTAGAATTATGGCATGTCTGACATGTGGCCATTGAAAGTGACTTGTCAGACATGGCATGACAAGAAACTAAAGCATGACAAGTCACTTTCAATGGCCACATGTCAGACATGCCATAATTCTAATAAGACCGCAACGTTCATCCAAACCCAAAAATAACATCTTGAGTACAAATCCGCAAAGGAAGTGTGGGACATCGAGTGAGAAACTAAGGGAAATAAGAAGTACGCATACCAAGTCTTGCGGGAAACACGAATAAGTCTTGCGGAATAACTACTGTTCCAAAGTCTGGATAAGAATTAACAGGTGTAAAGTTAGATTGGAGGGACCCATGATATTTGCTACAAATACCCAACTCTATAACAGAAAGAGGGACTGGAAAAATTTGGGAAAATTGGACATAAGGAATATGATCAGAGCAAAGAGTTTAGGTATGAGACTTGTGTTAATTTTATAGTTCAATTGTTCTTTGGTTAACTTGACTTTAATTATGTATTTGATATCTTTCTGTAACATACAAACATGAATAAAAATGATCTAAATATCTATCACCCGTGGAAGTAGACAATTTGATTGTCGAACCACGTTAAATCATTGTGTTGATACTTGTATTAATTCCATGTTTAAATTGATAACATGTTTCTTTTTCATTTTAAGAGACTTGATTTTACTATGTTTCTGACTTTAATGGTTGTGTTCCAAATACTTAGATTTTTAGTAGCCATAAATAACTAGTAAAAAAACAGAAATTAATGATACAAAATATTAAAATGAAAGAATTAAATGTTGATTAATGTATGTTGTTTATATCATTGCCATTCAAGATTGCAGTGAACTTTGTGCTGATGGTTCACTCCCTGATGATTTACGCCGTCCTACCAATGATGCTTAATAATAATTGATGTTTTTAATTCATTTGGTTTGCGTAATTTTGTTGATTTCAGTTTAATGTTCATCTGATGTTTGTTTCAATTTTAATCTCATTGAATTTTATGTGTAAATTCAATGAACAGAGAAATTTTTTAGATCTAACTCCCTATTTATAACCATGTTACTTGCAAAGTTACTAAATGCTGTTTTTCTCCCTAATCATTATTTGTTTAGTATTTTTAGTTTTTTTATAACCATGTTACTTGCAAAGTTACTAAATGCTGTTTTTCTCCCTAATCATTATTTGTTTAGTATTTTTGGTTTTTTTATAACCATGTTACTTGCAAAGTTACTAAATGCTGTTTTTCTCCCTAATCATTATTTGTTTAGTATTTTTTGGTTTTTTTAGTTTACATCAACGCGTTTTCACTGCGTAAATTCTACCATTTGCAGTTTGAATTCTCTAAAGACAACTTTGAATTTAATCCATGAAACCCCAATGTAATGGGTATTAAAAAGTGTCGATTAAAGTCTCCATCATCAAACAAACAATCAAAGATCTATTAACCAAATTGACAAGATAGAAAACGAAACCTCAAGTAAAATAAAAAGAAACAATAAATAGAATTAAATACCTCAAAATCTATGGAGTTCCACAGAATGATTGAGCGAACCAGGAGCAAGACAACGATCATTGGTACAGAACGAGATTTATTGGAGTGGTCTCTAAGATTTTGGATGGTTTTTTGGCTGGAGAGGCGTAGGTGAAGAGATACGGGAGAGACAGGGAGGTGAAGTGAGAGAAAAACAATTAAGGGTTCTGGAAAAAAAATGCGGTGGATCTTTTAAGATTTAATCATACGGATCGTGGAAAAATTTTAACGATAGGTATTTGGTTTGAATAATATCGATCTGATCTCCTCTTCGACTCCCCATCTCTCACAGAAACAAGAAGAACGATGAAGATAAAGGTAGTTTGGGAATAGAAAAAAAACGAAAATATAATTTCTAAAATTTGGATTCGTGAGAAATTTTTATCGAAGAAATGGATACGCGGATAAAATTATCCGTCCGAAGGCTTATAGAGGAAAAAAATTGAAAAACGACTATAGACCTCACTACTAGGTTTAAGAGGGAAGCACAAAAGGGTCCAAAACTCAACAACTTTAAAAATGGTTGACCATCCAATTATATTTTCTGGGCCTAATTAACTTTTAAAAACCTAATTACAAAGATAAGACTGCCCAAAGTTTATTAAATTCTAATGTGAGCCAATTTTTAACAAAATCATTTTTTTTATGAACACATGATGATATACACAACACACACACAACTCAAGCAACAATTGAACCTACAAAGGGTGAGCATGGATTATCCAACCTGCCAATCCGACCCAATCCATCCGTAATTTTACGAGTGAATACCCAATTCGTCCATGTGCGGGTTGGATATGGACGCATTTCTAAAAACTCAATAAATATTGGGTTTGGGTGCGGGTGCAAGTCTGAAAATCCATTGGACACCTGCACCCATTAGGACAAGGAGTAAATGATAAAATATAACAAATATATAAGGATATTTTGTATTATGAACAGGTCATTCGGGGGATTGGGCATTTAAAGGCATTTAAAGGCATTTATTATAATTTTAGTATTGATATGTTGTAATAATTTAATACTCTTTAATTTCAGTAATTTAAGATGTAAATTAATTTTTTATTATGATGCTACCTATTTTTCTATAAAAATATGAAATTCTCGGATCCACCCATATCCAACCTATCCACTCGTTTATCCGTAGGTGTTAAACCCGCAGGTGATGGACTGGACATGGATTTAAATCTAGCACCCCGCTAATTTAATGGAATGGACATGGGTGGCCCCAAATCCACGGGTTCTACCCGTTGCTCACCCCTACTACAAGGGAAATTTTCTGGGTGGTTCAAAAACCCATATACAAATTATCCTACAGTCCAGTGGGATAAACTAGTTATCCTATAGTCCAAAATCTTTTTGAAAAGTAAAAATTACTTTCCTACCCTCTCTATTCACGTGTGAATCATCCACGTCTCTCCAAACAATTACTATGTTTCTTTATAGTTTTCGAAACCACCTGAAAATCAAAAACCAACAGCGATAAAAAGTGGGGCACCGAAATTCGAAACCCCTGAAACTAAAAAATCAAAATAAAAAATCACCCGAATCTGAAAAAGAAATCATCAACAAAAACCGATCAAAGATATAAAAATCGAGATCCTTATTTCCTTATTCAGAAAACCACTTATCCGCACCTCAGAGTTTTCATCAACGCGCTGCACAGATTAGCATCAAATCACAAGTAAGTGTTCTACACTAATCTTCTTCTTTACCAAGTAACGAACCTTGAATACACAAACATCTTATTTCGGATTCTATATTATGTATCTAGGATTAAAATTGTTTTGATTTTGGATTACACAAATTAATTCACCTATTAATCACAGATTATTAATGGATTTGACAATCTAATAATATTGTTTGGAGGCATTTTACTGTCTTTTAATTGCGTGTATGCCATTGGTGTTTGCTTGATGTATGTTTGATCTGTTGACATCCAGTACCTAGGTTTGCCTACGTGGAAATTGCTCTCCAAATATGTCATAGATTTAGTATTCTAAGTCCACAAAGAAGGTATATTGTGCTTATCTTTTTCATGTACTTCTGCTTAGCCTTTTATGCCTTGTTTGAGTTATCATATCATATAAATAAGTATTAGTACGTATCAGTATGTACTGTTGTATAATAGATTACATATGTACTGTTAAAAATACATATTCATCAGTACATATCACCATGTACTTGCTAATATGTTCTTGTTACTTTGTTTTGTGGTGAAATAACCTTGTCGATTATGTGCTGATATATATGTACTTTCAACAATGGTGTTGGTTGAGATGATAGAATACCATCATAGTGGTTTTTGACAGTAGATATAAATACGTACTACCTTGTAATAGGAAAATAAAATGTAAAAACCAGTACTGACAGTATATATTGATATATACTGATGGAAAAACTAGATGGTTTTCGATAGTGGCAACTGACAGTACATATTTGACTTTACTGGTAAAAACTGCAGTATATATTTGGTTGTATTATGAAAAATTAGGTGGTTTTTGACCGTATCAACTGCTACTACATATTTGCCTGTATTGTGAAAAATGAGATGATTTTATTTTTCTTTCAATACATAATTGTTGCAAAAATTGATATGTAGGGTTGGAAACTTAGATTTGTATTACCTTGCAAAAGTAAAAAATAAAAATATTTTTTTGCTTTGTTACTTTGTTCCAACAATATTTTAGGTTCTTGTCGGTACATATTCTTATCATTTTCAGTTCATATATTTTACAACCATTTCCCATAACAAGTTCCATCAAGAAGAGAGGGTTCGCATTGCTCGCAAGAGGAGAGGAATGATGATGAGGATGAAAAAGAAGAGATCTACTCACTTATCACTGTAGCAGAGATTCCATAGCAGACCCAAGGGTTTGGGAACTAAAGTCGTTGAAGAAGCCGATGATTAGAGTTATTGTTGAAGAACTGTGTTTATTTTCTCTAGCTACTAGTAGAATTGAAATAAAGTTTTGATAATATTAAGATTTTTGTTTTCTCGGATTGTTTTTTTTTGTTTTCTCGGGTTGTTTTTTTTTGTTTTGTTTTTAAGAAGATGACAACATCCTTTTGATAAGTGTGCGCTTCTTTTTCGTCCATTATGTCAACAATGAAGTTTGCAGTTATTATGTCAAGCAGAGAAACTGTATTTGTCAAGTAAGATCAAGCCTGTTTTATTGTATAACATGCACTTCATTACTGTCTACCAGGGATTGAAAAAGTAATATAAACATATACAGAACTCTCAAGAATGCTGAGAAAATTAATACAATGAAAATCTTGTATGGTTTAACTATTAATTGGGTTTGTTTACATATTTTGTACTCTCTCATGGAAGAACAAGCAAAATACAGAGATATCATCCCTTTTGAGTTATGTACAGAGTGAAAACCCAGTACATATTGATATATACAAAAGTCAAAACCCAGTACATATCAAACTCTATTACATATTGATAGTTGTTGAGTGAAAACTTAGTAGATATCACACATTTGATATTGTCTCCTTGTTTGATAAGCAAGTTGATGGCGCCAACTCTTGCAGACCCCATTATGCAATATTAGGTAAGCAACACAGAGAAGCAAATCAGATAAGTTGAAGATGTGTTTAAGTTTCTTTGTTACTCTACTATAAGACCTCATTCATCAAGTTCACAACAATTTAGATATACACCCATATATCTGCAGTACATTTAGATATGCACTCATCTATACACAAAAGATAATCAAATACGTACATATTCAAGGAAATGATAGCAAAACTCCAGCCGTTCTCTTTTTCTGCAAATAATTTTCCAACAAAATCCAACAAAATTTCAAAATAGAAAATTGGAGAGGTTCAATATGAAAATCACTTTACGTATACAAAATGCACTGAAAAAAACAAGAATTGATAGGCTAGTAGATATTCATATGTACCGAGTGAAAACATAATAGATATTGATATGTACCATGTGAAACCTAGTAGATATCACAGTACATATACACATGTACTGAAGAAAACAAGATGTGTACTATAGAACCTAGTAGATATCACATAGTAAATATTGATATGTGTTGTGCGAATTCTGCATATTTATTGGTCATTTCCATGCAGTCCTTCAAATGCACAGTTCATTTCTATGCATCAAGCTATTTTGTCTTCATGTATTTGTGTTTTTTTAATTGATATTTAATCAAAAAACTGTACGTTTAGGCATAAATTCACACTCTTAACATACAAAATCAAAAATATGCAGGATAAAATAGCTAACAACACTATTCAACTCTATTCAACTGACCACGTGTTTACCTACTCTCCAACCCATTCAAAACCCTGATGTGCTTAGTACGAAGAGATGAATGTGTTAAAAGAAAGCTACGTGTAATGATGATGAGAATAACAAAGTCTGATAATCCATAATTATTCACAAGAAACACACCTTTTGTAAACAAAAAAAATATATGGTTTGACAGCATATATAATCATTACCAAAAGGATCCATTTCGCAAAACGCGGTGCATCAAAAATACACTCAACTCATTTTCAGTACGTCCAAATATGCACTCAACTCATTCTCCGCATGTGTTGACATATACTGAGATAAATAACCTAATAATCCATCTGATTTGGAAAAAGTAATAACATAGACATCACTTTTTGCAGATAAATGCTGGGTCGAGTAGTACCTGAGATGAATAAATGCAATACAATACAACCATGGTTAGAAGAGGTTCCGTTTCATTAAGATCTTATATGATAAGTTGTACCAACAAGTTACATACTAAATTAAATACCATGTTTTGATAAGTCAAAACAGAAATGACCGTCCAATTCTAAATTGGAAGATCTTTTCACGAGGCATTTGCCATCCATTGTTTAAATAATGAAGTAATACCACTCCAAGTGGTTTACTTCTTCAACATACCAATTGTATAGTCCTTTATATTCTTGAATAAGGAGGGTGGCAATTTAAGGTATGATTTAACTTCTCAGCAAAATATGATGCATTTTTAAAGATGGTGAATTTGAGTATCAAAAGCTGCATATAAGAAAGAGATATAATGTTGAAACTTACTCAGGATCCAAATACCCAGCTGTTCCTCTTACTTCCAGAGAAGCATTACCATCCCCTTCTTGAGGACCATATTTAGAAAACCAAAACTTGCCGATGAGGTTCAAAATACAGGAAAAGATGCAAGCCAAAAGAATCAACATGACACAAAGAATCCGACTTATATCACTCTTAACCTGAACAATATCATATGGATCACAAAAGAATATCACCAATCTGATATGTACCGTGAAAAAACAGGTGGATTTAGACCAAAAAATGGACTCATTTCCTTTTCAATATATATCAAATATGTACTCAATTTATAAAACAAAAACAAGATAATATATAACTGAAAACTTAGTTGTTCAAAGAAAATTTATCGTAACAAACTAAAGTTGGGGTCTTAATCTTTCTGGAACACCATTAACTCTCTAAACACTAATGCCTCGGTCAAATAGTATCAAAATTGAACACTACTGTATCACTAATTATACTAAACATTAACAAAAACACTTTACCATCTAGTCTCCCACACCTCATTTCAAGTTCCAAGATTCAAATCCAAAATTTCTCACATTTCCAATACCAACAAGCATTAAAAACCACAAGTGTAATACTAATATTGAACCTAAACAAGGTAATCAATAATGTAATCCTACTTATACCTTTGATTAAGCTACCGATTGCCATTGATCAGATTGAAGAATTAGCTATATATGCAGTCGAGGATTCTACTGAAGAAGATGGTCTGATTTACGCCCATTGACTCAAGAAAATGGCCCGATTTGCACCCAGAGGATTGAAATGCTCTCTCAATTTCGATGATTATCAACCAAAGGCCAAAAAAAAAATCGAAGAAGAAAACCAGAAGAAAGATATAAATTTAGGGATTTAGTTTTTTCTTTTCACTCTCTTTGTCTCTCCAAATTCTAGACGAATGGGTAGTTTTGGCATTTAGGAAAATGCTTTGTGAAGTCTTATACGTATACGGATCAGAGATTAAGTATTTTAGTCTAAAATTATTAAAAGGACCACCGATTAAACCATCTCTAATGGATGGACTAGAACTAAACGGATCCCCTAGAATGGATTAACTAGTAATTCCTTACTACTACAAATTGTTTCACTAACATCTTTCCGCACATACACTTGGATTCTACATCTGTCAAAAGTCCGAACCGTGTTATCTATTCTGTATCTATGTACTGGTTAGTTTTGAGATCAGCCAGGTTCAATTGCATGTGTGAACGAGCTGATTGTAAAAGGGCTCTTACCAAAACCTTGCTATATTGCTGGATGGTGACCATTTAACTCAATCCTGATTGCTTTTTGAGAGACCAGGTAATAATCACTTGAAGACTGCCACCTATAGTATTGAACGTCCGATTTTGTTGTCGATGTAGCTGAGGACATTAGCAAATCAACATTAGCAGCTGATTTGATCGAAATTTTCCACATTTTGATCAAGGGTTTGAATTCTCGCTTAGAAGCCGTTTAGTTTCTTTGACAGAATGAATCAGTTTTTAGGGCCATGGGACAGGTGATAATTACCATAAGTCTACCATTAATCTTGTCGTTGTGGTGGAATCACATTAACATATAAACATTGCCATGTTTTTAACAAAGAAAAGAGAAACTAAACTAGCAGATGTCCATAGAAAGGTCAAACTATGATCATGGGTTTCACGTAGGGTGATCATCTAATTTAAGTCAAGCTTGCTAAATCAAAATCTCATCTGTATAATTAAGAATTTAAGGTTTACCTACTGTGAAGATTACAATTTAGTCACTAATTATACACCATTAGATTTAACATGTATGTGGTATGACCCATGATAGCTCTCATTTCTTAATTGGTTTGAAACTGAATGACTTTACAAGGACACAGTCAACAAATGAAAACCAATGACCTTGTCAAAATCTCATTCATCCATTCAATCTTTCTTATTTCTCTCCAACCAATTCTTGTCGTTCACAACCTCTCAAAATAACTAACTTCATATTTTTACAATTCCTTTCTAAATGCTCAACAAACCAGGCCGTTTCCGAAGCCTTCTCTCTCTCTATGAACACAACACCCACCAAACAAACCAAGAAACACAAGATATCGAGAGAAACTAAAACCAAAACTTTTGTTTGATCATTTTCTGGATCATAAAGAAAAAAAAAAAGCACAGACAGATTTTGGATTGTTTTATCACATTCTCGGAGGAGGACCAAAAACACCAGAACAGAATTATTATTTTGAGTATATAAACGTATAGGTCCTCATCCTTCTAAATTCCTTCCTCTAATTTATTTCTTGTTTGTTTAGCGGTGGTTGAAAACTCAATTTGTGTCTAACTTCAATATCCAATCTCATTATATTCAGCTTATAGGTATACAAGTCAACCATGCCGAGCAAGCTCAGGAAGGTAATAGGAGCGGTGAAGGACCAAACAAGCATTAGCCTTGCTAAAGCAACTAATTCGTCTAACGTTGATGTTGCTGTACTCAAAGCAACAACCCACAATGATGTTCCACTAGATGAACGTTATGTTAATGAAGTTCTCGTCCTTACATCTTCCAACAAAGTCATGGCCGCTGCTTGTGCACAAGCTATAGCTAGAAGAATAGGCCGAACACGTAACTGGATCGTTGCCCTTAAAACGCTTATGCTTGTTTTACGGATTTTTCAAGATGGTGATCCTTATTTCCCTAGAGAAGTTCTTCATGCAATGAAAAGAGGTTCAAGAATTCTAAACCTTTCAAGTTTCCGTGACGATAAAAATTCAAGTCCTTGGGATTATACAGCATTTGTACGTACTTACGCTCTTTATCTTGATGAGCGCCTAAATTGTTTCCTTCTTGGTAAATTACAACGGAGAGCAGTGGTGCGCGAAAGAGAGAGTAAGAGAATTAACAGAGCTGCGACTAAAAAATTTAATGAGCATGTTAGAGACATGAAACCCGCAATGTTGATCGACAAGATATCTTACTGGCAAAGATTACTTGATCGAGCAATCGCAACTAGACCAACAGGTGCAGCCAAAAACAACACATTGGTTCAAGTTTCTCTCTATGCAGTGGTGACAGAAAGTTTTGATTTGTATAGAGATATATCAGATGGACTTGCACTTCTTCTTGATAGTTTCTTTCATTTGAAATACCAATCATGTTGCGATGCATTTAAAGCCTGTGTCAAAGCATCAAAACAATATGAAGAACTATGTGCGTTTTATACTTTATGTAAAAGCATTGGAGTCGGAAGAGTTTCAGAATACCCTAGTGTTCAAAAGATTGCGGATGAATTACTAGAGACATTACAAGAATTTTTAAAAGACCAGTCTTCTTTTCCAAATGGTAATGGTACTAGGTCTTCACCCTTGCAACCTCCTCAATTTCTTCTACCTGGTGAACCTTCTAACAATGAAGAAACTGGGGCGAGTCCAATTCAAAACGAAGAACAAGAACGAGATTCAGACATGGGATCAGAATTACACACTACCCATCAACGTGTATATTCGTCTTTAGAGGATCTTTTAAGTGTAACAGATGCTGGAACTAGTCCATCCATCTCATTTCCTGATCATGAACAAAATTCGGAACAATGGGAAAAACAAACTCAAGAAGAAGATTTGGGGAGTAATTGGAATATGGATGGATCAATTAGTCGGTCAATATCAATGGAGCAAAGAAACAGTTCTTCTGTGGATTTCGGTTTAGTATTTGACGATCAAACTCAAGTAGAAACATCGGTGTCCGGATGTTCACCGGAGATGTCAAGAGATGGATGGGAGCTTGAGTTAGCCGAATGTGCTAGCAACATTTCTTCCACGACGGCTTCACAGAATGTTGCACATAGCGGGTTTGACTCATCTCTTTTAGATGAGTTGTATAATCCAGCTGCGGTTCATCATCATCATCATCAACAACATAATAACTTGAGTTACAGCAACCCATTTCTAAGTTCGTCGACAAATGACTTGATTGGTTTTGCTAACAACCCCAACAACCTCGAGGTGATGTCTACTCCAACCAGTCCCCTCGCCATGTGTAATTCAGTTTTTGATCCATTCTCATCATTGGTCCCAACATTTCAAGCAAGACCAACATTTTCTGCTCAGAATCCAAATGATGCAGAAAATGATCCTTTGGCATCAAGTACTCCTAGTAGTGCCATAGATCAAGCTACCATGAATACACAAAACTTGTTACTAGAACAGCAAATGTGGTTGCAGAACCAAAACAAGATTATAGCAAGGCATATAGTTTAAATATTTTTGCCATGAATAAACAGAAATGTAAAGTAAGACAATCTTGTAAACTATTATCTGATTAAAGAACTTTCACTTGAACTTTGTATTCCCATTTGACTTCTTTGTGTATGCATGTTTTTTTTGCTTACTAGTAGAGTAGTGTTGGCTTTGGTATTTTAGAGAAGCCATTCACCCATCGCTTAAGAAATTGCTTTTTTTTTCTTTTCTTATCCCGACTTTGATTATTGGCCAAGACTAGAGAAAATGTGCAATTTTGTGCTTTTACTTGCGCAGACAGGACTAGAGAAATGTTACACGACTAGTACCCATACCGGTCACGCCATGGACCCAAACATTTGCCCTAAAATACACTTAACGGATCTCGGAATATCAATAGTGAAACAAATATGGTTCACATCAATTTGAGCAAAAAACAGTAAGAAAGGAACTGAAATGGGGAAGAAACCATGGAAGATTTTACCCACACCGTTACTAGAATCAGTTCTCAATAATCAGGCTCAGCATCATAAGGTTCCTCAACCTCTCATCCTTCATGGACCTAGAGGCGTTGGGAAATCTACTCTCATACTCAATCGTAAACCCTTTCTCTTTTTCTCTTCGAATCTTGTAAACCCTCACTCTCCCTATCTCTACTAATTTCTCTGTCTTTCTGTTTGCAGGACTATTGAAAGATTGGAATAAAGGTCCTCATTTTACAGGTTATGTTGATTTTAGTAACTCTAAAGGAAATCTCAAACCATGGGCATCTCATTCAACTACACTTTCTGCAAAACCCACACTCAATTCACTTCGATTTCAGCTTGAACAATGTCTTGAACAAATGATTGATAGTGGAGTTCGTCTCGGTGTGATTGGTTCTCACCAGGTTTTCACTACACTCAATAAATCACACGGTCTTAATACTGCTCTTCGTCGTATTCTTCAATCTAATACTTCTAGTAACGCTATTGATCGAAAAATTTCTACTTCTGTGTTATGGGATAGAGCTGTTTTTGCAATGTCTTCTAAAACTAAAGTTGATGAGATTCATGAGATTATAAAGGGTAAAAACGATAAAGGGAAAGTTGTTAAACTCGAAGATAAGGCGTATTTTAAAGAAGCTATGTTGTCATTAAAATTAGCTAAAGAAGTTATTGATGTTCAACAAAGTTGGAGAGCTAATGCTATTGCTGAGTTGAATAGAAATGGTGGGTTTTCAAGAAGTTTGGCTAATTCGTCTACTGATTGGCCTTGTTTGCTGTTAGAGTTGTTATCTGCTGCTGCTGAAGTTGATTACTTCCAGGTATGATTTTTATTGGTAGCTTCATTTGGGTTTTTATTGTTTGTCATTTTATTGATTAAGTTGCTTAAATGGGTTTGCTATGTTGAGCAGCCAAAGCTGGTTATAGACAATATCGAGGTTCTGAAGAATGGGGTATTAATTGATGATTCAACCGTTTCTGCGTCAATGTATCATGATAGTTTCTTATGGAGATTAATATCGTTGTGTGTGAACGAAAGGTGTTTACCTGTTATACTAATAACTTCAGATAGGTATGTCGTGTCACTTTTCAGTTTACTTCGTGCTGTTGATATTTCAGTTTTTCAGTAATTTCTTATACCTATTCTCTTCATAGGTAGTTCTACTTTGGTGATGACATTGTCTGGCATTGTTTTGTTACTTCCATGATAGTTACCCTTGTTGCCAAAGTAGTGATGTTACACCATTGAGATATGGGTCTGATATCGTTCAAGTTAATGATAGATGGTTAAAGTTATGTTAGATGGAACTTTCTTACAATGAACCCATTTTTGCACATTTTATTGTGTCATTCGCTCTCAATCTGTAGTGTTTAATCCTCCAACATTCATATGTAGCCAAAAGCATGCTAATCAAGATCAGCTTATGAGTTTAGTTAGTTGGTGATCTAAGTCGATATTTTCATGCAGCTTGCTGAAATCAGACTTCTCCTTATTCTACTATAAAAGTTAGATGATCAAATGCTGCGTGGCAAGCACATTCACTGAGTCATTTTTTTTTCATTTTTCCTTAATGGAAAAACGATTCAAACCTTTAGCAAAGGTGGACCTGTTAGATTTCATTAACTTTTGAGTCCAGTATAACTGACTGTACTGTTTTCTGATTTTTCACAGCTGTTATTCTTATCGGGCTTATATGGATTTTGGGTTTCCAGATTTATTTATCTCCCGTGAGGTAACTTGGTTATCCATTTCGAATATATCCTGTCCTTTTTGAGGGATTTGTATTTATTGCTTTTTGGAGACTTGATACACATCTAACCTTTGTGATATATTTATACAATATGAAGACCTTCGGATGGACTCTTCAAGAAGCTAAAATGCATACTGTGACTGAGTACTTCACTGAATCTGAGGTGAGCAGTCTTACAAGATCCGCTTTTTTATCCAGTTCATTCATTCGAGACTAATATTATTTTCAATAATTTTGTGTGGTCTTTGAGTAGGATATATTGTACAACTTTTAATTTGAATCTTTTATGACTATAGCTCTAAGAAAAGTTTTAACACCATATTTGTTGAAGTTGTAGTGGAAGCTGATCAACGAGGTGCTTGGCCCGAACCCACGACAACTATCTGAACTCTATGCACTGAAGCAAAGTAACAATTACCAAAAGTAAGTACAAATTGCTTATCTACTAAAAGCCATATGTTGTCATAGACTATTATCGTTCAAGGCTCTTCGTCGGATATTACTTTGTTAACATATTAAGTAGTCATCTTCAATCCATTCTTCTGATATCTCTTTTGCGTCAGAGTCAGAGCTTGTGATTATCCCTAAAGCTCAAATTTCATGTAGTGAAAATTTACCTTTTCTGGTGGACAACATCATGTTCTGGAGACTATAATTGCAATTTGCACCCGACTTCCCTGATAAGCAATGAAATGCATCTACCCCTTTGAACATGTATTACAAAATGAAGATCAGTGTTTGGACGTTTTGAAATATAAAGAAGCTCTTGTTTATTTTGTCACACAGTTTTCCTTGTTACTTGTTAGTAAAAACTTTATCTTCCTTGTAGAATCATGGAGAATAGCGGTAATACCTTCGAGGACATCTTAGATGCGTACTTAGCATATATACAGGTAAGTTACCAATGCTGATTGCAAATTTCTTGTTTTTATTTTTGAAGTATGTGTGTTTTATGATTGTAATATATAACCAGTCAGCAGACACGAGAAAAACTGAAAGGAGTAAATTTTGCTTTTCCAGATGGTCAATTGGACTTGTCTAAATTAATGTTCTTATGAAATTCCACTTCTTATATTGGAATATTCTCCAACTTTAACACAGATGATACAAATGTGTTTGCTTCAATATTGGACATCTCTTATCACATGACTTCAGTTTGTACAATAGTTGTCAATCACTGTAGCAGTATATGCTTATTTGTTAAATCTGTTTAGGTGACAGTGGTAAACCCAGCAATGGAATCAGTCTTGTCTAGTTTGCAAAAATTTGCTGTCGATGCACGAAATGGAAGAATCTCGAAAGATCGGCTGCGATTTGGTGCTCCTTGGAGGCATCCACCACGTACTGATGACCGTGCTATATGTGTGGAGTGGGCAAAGCTTCAAGTACTTGATTTTCTGCAATCACTGGTCAAAAGTGAATTTGGGGTAAGTTTCAACTTTACTTTTCGTTTCTTCCAACATTTGTTGCAAATGCATACCACCTACCTGCAATGTTTGATCCATGTACTTGCAAAACAAACTTATGTTATTGATTTTGAAATCGTAATTTTCCCATTGAAGCTATTTGCACCTATTTAACCTTACAAGTTATTCACTCTTTTGTGTAGTATAATTATCTTGCTGATTGTAGTCTTGAGATTATGGACGATCCCTGTGCAAACGCAATGGTGGAGGTACAATCTCTTTCAGTATGTTATAAGCACTTGAAACTCGATTATATGATTACTTACCATTTCATTTTATTATCCTTTTCTAGGTTGGTTTACTATACACACAGAGAGATCCATCTTTTGTACGGCCTGTATCTGGAGCAATCCAGAGGTGTCTAGCCAGATGGTGAGCAGTTTATGAGTCGTGATAGCTTCAAACTTGTATGAGTTATTACTCCAAGTATGCTTACCTTCTCTAGTGTTGGACTACAGGCTTGTCCAAGAAAAGATGCAGATGAGCTTCCAGCAGTCACTTAGGTACTGGTGGCAGCAAACTTTTCGTGGGCGTAGCTATCGCCACTTGATGAAAGAAGTAGGCTATAAATAGATATTTTAGGTATGTATCATCTTTACACTGCTAGTTCATTGTTGTTAATTTCGTATTTGCTCAAGTCTTATGCCTATCCAACACCTAATGAAAATAGAATGCCTAGATTCAAACTGTGTTAATAATCTCGAAATGGCTGAGAACAATTGTACCTTCAGGGTTGGCGCTGGCTGAGAACATTCTAATTATACTATCACATTTTGCTCCATTCACTCATGTAAGTAGCTTTTTATGTCAATGTCATGCGTAACGGTTTTTGGTTATTTCGTTACTCATTCTTCCACTTGAAACCTACGCCCACATTTCAAGATTCTTGGAAGCACTCAGTATTCCACACATATTTAAATCTTATTTTTATTCTTGGTGTACTTGTTTTTGGTTGTTCTTTTGTCCTCTGCCTTCGAAGCTTTACAGCCATATCAAGAGGGTGTTTCTTTATTTACAAATATTCATGTTTTCTTCAGTGCACTAGGAAAACAGGGTAGATGTGGTGGGATCAGGCAAAAAAAAGCTTTCAGAGAGATATACCAACACAATGAGATGAATTTTGACACTTTGATCATCTGTTTACTGCGTTTGTATTTATCCGTCATTCGAATTCTTCGCTTCCTCCTACTTATAGATTCGATCATCAACAGTTTACAGAAACTCCCAGGGAATTTTGTGTTTCCACCTCTGTATATTGCAAGGGCAAGGGCCCTTTACAAACTTTATGTCATGCAAGGAATAGATAATAAAGAACAGAAGCGATCATTATTTTGTGGCTGGAATGTGAGATTTTACGGCAACATTCTTACTATCTTTCATTTTTATGAGACATTTAGCTATATTTGTGTATAGTGAATTCCAGGAAGCTCTGAATTTCTTTAGTCTTGAACAGACAGTTATTGGTTGTTCCCATTCATTTTGCTAGTACATTTTGTAAGCTACTACTGCTCTGCGCTCATTCATTTTGAAGTACTGTAATATAAAGTACAAGCCCGAAGGGGGACCATACACTTGTAAAAACAAAATTGCAGTATATATTGATTGTTTAGTACTGGCCTGCCTTAAAATTTGTACCATTTTCTTCATTGGGCCATGTGAGAATTGAGACAGAGCAGAACTGAGATAGTGCTGACTGCCCTGTTCCATTGTATGGTCCATTGTAAATATTAGCGTGTAAGATAAATTTGTTGAGCTGTGGTATTGATGACACAATGAACGCCTCAAATTTCGAAGAGAACTACTCTAGCTGTTTTATAAGATTGAGCTGTTCTGAACAAAAATTCTAACATACAGTGCCGGGCGGAGAACCTAATGTCATTGCATAACTAAACTATATGCTCTAAAAGAAAGTTAGACCAGCAAGTCTTAACCAAACTCTAGACTGAGATAGCTGTACATTATGGATGTCTACGTACTATCAACATTTTACTAGCAAACATGTTACTGTATGTACCTCTCTTTGTTGTACACCGTGTATTTGCTTGAGCGAATCCGAATTATATAAAAATGCATATAACTTGACACTTCCCGGAATCTTGATGCCTCTTTAGATGCTGACGTAAGTATTATTCGTTCCGGTGGAATATAAACGATTCGATATATGGATAATGGAATAACACACGTACGTACTTAAGTTCGGCACTCACAATTCAACACACATTAACTTGAAAAAAAAAATCATTTTTAACATAACCTTACCCTATGTACTATTCCCTTCGTCCAAATTTAATTGCTTAAATAATTTATTTTATAGTCCTATAATACTTTTTTAAATTGATATTTTTTTCATATAATTAACATCATCCTTGCACTTTATATTGAAAATGCAAGTTATTTTAAATATACTAATAACAATTAATGGTTGAAGACTTTTATCAAATATATAAATGGAAAAAAGTTTATACATTTCTCCATTCCTTAATGTGTGTGCAAAACCTTATTTAAGCATCTAAACTGGGATGAAGGGAGTATGATTTTATGATTTCAATAAATTATATATATGATATATATGTAATATAATCCACAAATAACATGTACACCGGTGGTATAGGGGTTAGATTGGTGTATGTAAGATTTGGAAAGTAAAAAATGTGATAAAAATGGTAATTTGATGATGACGACACAAAATATTATATAAATTGTATAACTCTGTAGTTTGTAAATACGCATATAATTCATTTTAGGTTAAAAATTTATAAAATTAAGTCGGAATTCCAAATATACGGATGATACAAACTATAATTTACAAATTTACTAGCTGCGATCCGATCCCAAGTATTCGTTTATACCAGTTTCAAAAGTAACTAGAGGCATATCTACTCTTTAAAACAAGCAAGGGGATGAACAATTATTTTTTTTTCAATTTTGACTTTGGAAAAAATCTCATCCGTCGGATGGGCTGACCAACAAAACACGGTCGTTGAATATATTCCAGGAAAAATTCATCCGTCGGATATATTTCCATGGGTGCATTAGATCAGGACCGTCGAAAATTAACAACCCTTATTACTGTTGCTAAACTGTGGTGAAAGGTACCGTCGCAAAATTTAGGAACGTCGTGGCTAATTCCATCCTTATCTCTCACCCACTGACACTCGTCATATGTATCTCCACGTGCATTAGAAACGCATATAGATGTCCCAAATTTCTCTAACATGATAATCGTTGCTGAAAATATTTGGAACAGAAATAAAGTCTCAAAAGTGCGACAAAAAATGCACAGGAATTCGCTTAAGAGTTGGGCAATTGGTGTAAAATGGGACATGAACAGAAGATTGTATAGTCGTGGAGGGGACCGTTTATTGGATCCAAGGTCTTGTATGAGTGAGGCCAAAGTGTTAAATCATTGGTCCCTATACATAAACAAGTAAAACTGAATCATTACATTACACTACACCCCACCACTAGGCAAATCACTTTTTTATACACTCAACTTAAACCTTTCATGCGTGCTATATTTTCATTTGATAGCCCCCACCAATATGCAAAGTTGGCTGTAACTATGAGATTCTTGACGTCCATTGATGATGTGTTGATACCACTGGACAGATGCTGTTTAAGACAATCCCCAAAAATGGCGCCAAATGACCGGCTTGCATGACCTTTGACTTCGTCAATGCCGGCCTTTATTAAAGACAAATGATTCAATGTTTCTTGTCCTATAGTATCAAAATTATTGAACAAACAGAAAACAGTACTATACAGCTTCCTGTCGATCAATGGTTCAAATATAAAAAATTTATATTAATAAACTGTATCCTTGTTTATGTAATCGCAAATATATTTAAACTCTTAAATATAGCTTCTGCGTTTCTTGGTAGATTTCTGTTAACAAACGATAGAGATACAACTTTATTTATTTGTTTATCTTTTTTGTTTGACAGAGTTTGACAGAGTTTTACAGAACTTTTTTCTTTCATTGACGATAGAGGTTGAGGAAGGGGAGAGGAGATCAGAAGAGCGGTTTTCGATTTCGAGAATCGAAAACCCTCTTCAACCCATTTCTGTATTCTGCAGGAACTTAAATGGTTTCTTTCTCCTTTCTTGATTCTCTTGTCTGTCTACTTTTAGTTTTTGTTTAAAAACTAGTAATATTCATTCAAATCTCTTCTGTCCTTGGGGAGAGAAAGGGAGGCTAGACTCTTGTTTTCTTTGTTTTTTGTTTTTGTTGGTTTGCAGGAAAAGAAAATGAACGATTCACATAGTGGAGGAGGAAAATGGAAATTTCTAAAAGGAAAGCTTGGATTAAAATCGATGACATGTTGTAGTGGTGGAATATGGGGTTTAGGAGCAGCATCATCAAACATGAGAGTCGGAGAAGAGGAAGAAGAAGATGATTTAGAAATGCAATTAACAGAACATTTAGTTGATGTGGGTCCTGCTAATAATGGTACCACCAACGGTGGTAGAGATTGTGTTCCTCGTTCAACATCTGGTATTAATTTGGCTATGGCATTAGCAGCTGAAAGACATTATAGAGCAGCACAAGAATATGAAGTAGGTCCTACTACTAGTAGTAATAGAAGTACATCAAATAATGCTACAACAACTGGTACACCTATGAGAGTATCTTTAATGAGATTGCTTGAAGAAGGGGATGGTATAGATTTGGATGAGGATGATGATTTTGATGATGAAGATGATGGAACTGAGAAAAGGAACGGTAAAAAAGGAGGAGGTTTGGGTAGTGATGTTATGTGTTGCGTGTGTATGAGAAGAAAAAAAGGTGCAGCTTTTATACCATGTGGCCATACGTTTTGCCGTGTTTGTTCAAGAGAGCTTTGGTTAAATCGAGGTTCTTGTCCCCTTTGTAACCGTTCGATTCTTGAAATTCTTGATATCTTCTAACCTAAGAAACATCTTTCCTTTTCTCGTAGATGCGCTTCTTTATCTTGTAATCACATTTCTCTAATTTATCATTAAAATTGTTATTCCTTTTATCTACTTTTCCTTTGGTTTAATACATTCAAATCTTATATTGTTTATAACTCATTGGTGGATGAAGAATGATTGAATAAATATGTTGCTAACGTCGTCTTTGACTGTTGGAGGTCTCTACCGTCTATGGCTGTGGATGTGTGGTGTATCAGAACGTAATAAGGAGTGGGACTTGGTAAACAAGCTTCAATAATTGAGTCTTTTTAGGAGATTTCAAGACTGAGGGGCTGAGATCACTATTTTTTGACTAGTTTGAACCCTAACTCTCACAAATTAGAAATGCTAAAAAAATAAAAATAAATTATGAAATAATTTAAAGAATCCCTTATCCAAATAAATTTTATAGAGAATCAAACTTTTATCTATGAAAAAAATCTAAGGCTGCACAACGGTCGGGTCGGATCAGGTTTTAGCCTTACTGACCAATGCACCGTGATCGGTTTATTTAAGGGAAGTTTGCTGGTTAGTACAAAATACCCAGACCTAGTTAACCTATAGTCCACTCGGGAAAACTTATTTATCCATAAGTCCAAAATCATTTTGAACCTAACAATTACTGTTATGCCCATCACGTGGAACCATCCATGAACTCCACATCCTACACTTTTCACTTTCTTTAACGGAATTTTCAGTTTCAGCTACTCCACCCACCTCTTATTAACTTCTGTAAAACCTGAAAATCTAGGGAAAAATCAAAATCTAAAAACACCTGAAACCAAATCCAAAAACACAGACCAAACAACAAAAATCAAAACCTGTAATAACAGACTTTGAAATATAGATTTTTTTGAGCATTATACAACTGAAACCTAAGCTACTGTCAGCAACTTCTGCCATATTTTCCACCTAAAATGGGTACCAAGAAAAAAATCAATAGAAGAATAAAAGAAACAGTAATTGAAGAATACAATACTCCTCAATCTCCACCATTAAAGAAGAACAAGAAAGCTTCTACAGTAGATTCTATACCACCAAAATCAAAAAAGAAGAAGAACATGAAGTTGTTGATTCTCCAACAACATCGAAAAAAACGAAACAAACTGTTGTTGATTCTCCAGCCAAAAAAAAAAAAAAAGAACAATGAAGTTGTTGATTCTCCAACAACATCGAAAAAAATGAAACAAATTGTTGTTGATTCTCCGGCAAAATAAAAAAAGAAGAAGAACAATGAAGTTGTTGATTCTCCAACAACATCGAAAAAAATCAAAATAACTGTTGTTGATTCTCCATCTACAAAGAAGAAGAAGAAAGCTCTTGTTGTTCGTTCTCCATCAACAACACAGAAGAAGAAGAAGAAGAAGAAGAAGAAGGGTGTTGTTGTTTTTGGTAAAAAAGGTACTGATTCTAATTATCGGTGCATATCAATATATAACATACTTTTTCATGTTATAGGAGTTAGATCTAGCATACAACATAGGTACATATCAATATATATATAGTTTTTTCATGTTATAGCATATAGAT
>JAJJMC010004794.1:1000053-1064555 GCA_023531435.1 Papaver californicum | reverse complement strand
TACTTTGTTCTAATCTTTAATTGGATCAATACATATCAATGTATATTTTTTTCATGATACAGCAGATAGATATCAACATATCAAAATATACACTTTGTTCTATATTATAGTACATATTGATTATTGTAGGGTTATTAACAGTGTGTTCATTATACAGGTGGTGTGAAGAAAACCACAAAGAAGACAAAAGCACCTGCACCTGCTAGGAAGATCTACAAAAGTGGTTTCATGGGGATTTTGTCACTTGTTAAAGCAATCAAGGATGAAAGCTTGAGTTGAGTGAAACTCAGTTGCGGATCATTGGTGAGCAATCATATGTGAACCTTTTTTTGATGTTCTGGTACACAAATCTTGGCGCAGATCACTGGATGAAGAATGAAACTGCGGTAACCAATCTAATACAGTGTTATAAGAGAAGTAAAGTTGCGGATGAGTTCACATTTGAGTTCAAAAGGCATGGAGTTTCACATATTCTGACATCCACTCATGAAGAAGTAGGTGTTATCTTTGGAATGCCAAGAGCAGTAAAAAGACAACATGAAGATATTATGCTGACATCAAATGGTGGATATTGAAACAATGCTTTCTTCCAAAGGTTCTTTGGTGATGTTGAAAAGACTAAAAAGGTAAATAGAGTGAGGATACAGGAAGAATTCTTAAAACTTTTAAGAAAAAAACCAGCAACTAAGAAGAAATCAAATAAAAAAGTTGAAGAATTTGAAGAAAAGCAAAGTGATGAAGAACCTGAAGAAATTGGGAGTGATGAAGAAAATGAACAAGAAGAAAGTGAAGAAGATATTGAAGAAGGGAGTGAGGAAAAAAGTGAAGAAGTGAGAGATGCTGAAGATCTTGTAAGGCTTATATGCTTTGATGTGATTTTATATAGTGGTAAAAAGAGGTTCGTTTCTCGAACTTGTGAAGGTAATGATTTTAGAAAATATTGAACTTAATCTAAACTAATAAAAATCAGGAAAATAAACTAGAGAATATTTTTAGAAAATATGGAGAAAACTAGGAATCAAGATTTAGTTATTTCTAACAATTCATGTGCTTAATCATGTAATTCTTTTTAACAATTTAACTCAAGTTTGCCAA
Source organism: Papaver californicum (assembly GCA_023531435.1). Classification (NCBI taxonomy): domain Eukaryota; kingdom Viridiplantae; phylum Streptophyta; class Magnoliopsida; order Ranunculales; family Papaveraceae; genus Papaver; species Papaver californicum. The sequence continues at coordinate 1,063,460 of JAJJMC010004794.1, read as the reverse complement.
AAATATGTTTCCTAAAAGAATAACTGTAAATCCTAAGCATGAGACATCAAGAGTAATTAACTAAGCATGGCCCATCAAAAGAGAACACAACTATTTAATAAAAACCATTTTTTTCTAATTTAAATACATGCAAATAATAATAAAAGAATTATAAATAATTAATTAAAAATAGACTTACCACATAAAATTGAGAGCAAAACCTCCTTCATCATCCCAGTAAATAAACTTAGCCCATGGAGAAGAAAACTTGCTCAAAAGGTCTTTTCATTGCTCAAAAAGTTGATTACAAGGTGAAATAGTAGTGCAACAGCTGAACAGACGCGTTTATAAGTGTTACAGAACAAGGTTCAGCCGTTGCAAAAGGCTAAGGCAAAGAAAAGGAAGGAAGAAATTTGAAAGCTAAGGCAACGGAACAGCAACACTTAAAAGTGTTGCTATGTCTTCTTCTTCGGCAGCGATGGGATGAAGAACACGGTCACCGGCGGTGACCGGTGCAGCAGCAGTTGGCCGGATCGTGAGTATTCCGGCCACAATTCCGGCGACTCCGAAACTTCAATTCTAAGCTATTCTCCCCGTTCTTCTTGGCTTCTCTTGGTATATATAGGCTCTAGGGATCCTTGTGAGTCTTCTAAACCTAATAGAACTCTTTAAAACACATCCAAATCCTCCCAAATCCGAATCAAAGTATAACTCCCTTTTTCCGGCCAAATTCGGATTTGGGGCTATTTTTTCGGCTAAAATTGCTGTTTCTTCACGTGTTTAATCTTGTATTGGTCCCATCTATCTTTTGTATCAATTTGAGCCAAGAATATCCAAGTTTTATCACGAATCAAAGTGTGCAGTTGAATACAGTGGTTTCCGTCCCGATCCCGTGCTGATTTGACTCGGGGTTGACCGATTTGACTCGGGGTTGACCCGATTTGACCGAGTTGACTCGAGGGTACCCCTTATCCACTTCTAGTGTGCCAAATAACACTTTTCCTTGAGTGCCTTTATCACTTTTTGAGCCAATTTTTCCACAAATCTTTATTCTTCAAATGTACCTACAAAAGCATAACAACACGTAATATTTGCAAAATCGAATACTAACTTAATAGAAACTAAGGTGCAATCTAGACACTAAAATGTGTCTATCATGCTTGTTCATGTGTATCACTTTGTTTTTCACAACAAAAGATGCACATGCCTTGACTGAAAAGTACATTGGTCTTGTGGAGGATTTCGAGGCTGCAACGAATGTGTCATGGCCATATTTGATATATTCTTACCTAGAAAAGTCACTAAATGACAATGTAAATGCAGCCGAGAATACTACCGGATGTCTGAACTATTTATTGGTAAGAATAAGTACTAAAAATCTTTTTAGTAGTTTACTCCATGAAAATCATGATTTACTTTTAACTTTGTTTTGGTGAATTTTTTTTTCCAAAACAGATTTGGTATACAGAGCATACATATTTGCTTGAACCAGAGGAAATAAAGACGATTCCGGAAAAAAAAAGTTTCTTCCAAGAGTTATCAAATGGAATCTGTCAAAGTTATGTGCTGCACTCCACAAAGACATTGATACAACTGAATATGAAGTAAGAAAAATATGTACTTATTTACTGCATTTATGATGTTTGTTATCCTACAGTATATAATGATATGTATTGAATGTATGATGTTTGTTATCCTACAATGTATATTGATATGTACCTCATGAAAAAACTTGTTTTTATAGTACATATTTCTGAGTATATATTTTGTTGTTTTGGTACATTTAATAAAAATTTCAAGGTTCAATACACCAATCGAGAAAAGCAAATTCTGAATAGAATCACAAGAAGAGTTGCAGAAGAGAAGAGTGAAGCTGAAAAGAAGAAGATGAAGAAGAAACTGCAAAGAAGGCAGTGGAGGAAAATAATTGGAAAGGAAGATATGAAGAATTGACAAAGACAATCTTTGAAAAATCGGGTGAAGCGAACACCATGCAGCATGAGGATAGACCACTTGATGCATCAAAGCTTCTGGAAATGTTGAATGACATATACATGAAAGCTTCTCCCTTGCATCCTGAAAATGAAGAAGAGTTTTGAGACTCAATTGATGGGAGTCCCATTCATTTAGGTACTGACCCAACAGGAGAATTCACATCTCCTACTACTCCAACAGATCCTCTTTGTGAAAACATAACAGAAGATGAAGTAGTTTTGGGAGAAGAAGTGCCAACTGTTCAGATTCCAACAGAAAATGAACAAAATGTTGTGAGTGACACCACCGTCAAAAGGGTACCATTTAATATTGCATTGTCAACATCACCTTCGGTGCACAAGTTCTGTGGTGTTGATGTTAATGTTATTAAAACATGAGCTAAATCTGACTTGGAGAAAGAGGTCAAAGAGATGCAGGAGAAAGTAACACACAGGTAAGTAATGCTGGCTAGTTTCACTCTTTATTACAAATGTGTTTATCAATACAACTGTAAATATCAATATGTACTTGATTACAAATGTGTTTTATTATTGTCATATAACTGTACATATCAATATGTACTTAACTATCATGAATAAAACTCTATGGTTGCAGGATGATTTAGCTGGACTTCAACAAGAAGCAAAGAAAAAGGTGGTTGAAGCTATAGGCCAGAGTCTTGAAACTATTAAAGGGATGTCGCAGAATCCTGATGAACAAGACGTTGAAAACCCCTAGTCAACAGCTTCGTCGACATGAAAATACCTTTGTTTACTGAGATGGCTAAGATGAAAAACATTGAAAAGTTCACATTTGAAGAATTTTTGGACTTAGCCATTTCCAGCAAGGAAGTTTATGATGAAGAATATGCATCTCTCAGCCAAGACAATGGTAGTGTTTCAAGCCATACTCTGTTTGGGATTGACATTCGAAAATATTTTGATAATTCATTTAAAAATGATTTGCGACGTTTAGAAGTTCGACAAGTTACAGATGAGCCAAACCAACTTACACCTGAGAAGAATGCAAATCAAGTCACACCTGAGCAGGAAAATGACCAAGAGGTATATCTTCTACTCGTGGTAATTTACCTTTCTTGTCATTTTTTGAAAAAAATATGATTCAAATATAGTACTGAAATATGGATTCAAAAATGCAGGAACATGAAGTTACAACAACCCAAACGTCAAGCGACGTGCCACTAGCAACCAAACTTGCCAAGATGACTGCTGCCAAAGTGAAAGAAAAACCAAAGGTTGTTGCAAAGAAGTCAGTCCACCTAGAGAAGAAGTTAGCAGTCGAGTAACTCGTGCAAATCCATCAAATAAGACAGATCCATTATTTGATATTAGAAGTATATTTTATGAAAAGAAGAAGCCGAAAACTGAGCAACGAAAAAAGACAATAAAGACAGGAAAGGACAATAAAGCTCGTAAAGCTCAGAAACAAGAATGAAGTTCATGGATCTTCACAAGTCACCACTCTATGAGAATATAACATATGAAAAAATAGAGATTCTACTTCCATACTTTGAGAAAGGAAAGAGAATGTAAGTACTTTCTACCATTCATTTTACTTTTAAATCAAGTAAGTTTTGAAGTACATATCAAAAAAACTTACTTCAATATGTGTTTTTGTTATAAATGTGCATCTCAGTTGCTTGGACAGTAGAGAATGGAGGTGGTATCTGCGTCAGCGGAGCTACAATTGAAGATTTGATCCTCAACAGAGCATTAGAGCAAGATCTTCTCAACTATGCTCAATATAAGCTTCAAGTGGCGTCTAAAGATGACCAAGCAAATGCTGGGGAAGAAAGAAAATACTTTAAGGTGTTGCACCTGGATCCAGCTGCTTGGGTATGTGTTGTTTTCTTCTTTTATACTTTTGATATTGGATATGAAAAAAGTACTATTGATATATACTTTGTGAAATAACCTATTAAACGTTTCCAATTTTCAGTATTATTTCGACAAGCCAGACACTTTAAAGGGAGCAGAAGTGACTGCTGTTATTATACCAATCTTGAAAATGAGCAATGATATCAAGAAGATCCTTGTACCGATGTGCCATGGAAACAAGCATTTGACCCTGCTAGAGTTTGAGTTTGAAACAAAAAAATTTATCCATTACAACTCATCTGTGGCATTCATGGATCATTGCTATGAGAATGCCAAGAAAATGTCTGAGTACTTGTTCAACCCAATCAATCAGTTCTTGGATGAGAATCAAAGAAAGATGGTGAGCAACGTAAGGTTGACTAACTATGGCTGTCCACAACAAGGATCTGGCCTTTGTATATAATGCATTTTATCAAGAGGAGATCAAAGATTGATCGTGATGGAAATTTTTTGGGAGATGACGAACAATTAATGAAGAAGATTCAGATGAAAAAAAATCAAGTTAGCATGCAGGTTGTTGACAACCACTCCGCCTGAAATCAGTTGGGACCCCTCCAAATGAAAATACTTATTTACCTGCAGAGTAATTCAGATATGTTTGTAGATCTTGGTCTGAGCAGATAAGTTGGTGCATTTAAGTTTTTGCTAGGCAGGGTTTTGTGGCTAGAGTGAAGAAGATAATCCTTAATTATTTCTTATACCACATTTGGCAGGAGAGAAATCTTAGGATATTTTAAAGTAAATTTAGTTATGTTCACCAGGTGGGATTTATCATTATGGAGACAGCGAGAGTTAAGGTTTTGTCTATGAAAGGTAATGTAGTGGATAGTCCTTCTACGCAGTATGTACTTCAGTAACTTTCTTATTGTGTTTACTTATTGAACTTGGTTTCTACCTATTGAACTTGCTTTTTAGTTATTATGTTTATATCAGGATCTTATTATGTTTTTATATATATGTGATGATCTTTATTAGCATTGTTTGGTTTCTATTTAATTTTAGAGTTATATAGAAAGGCAGAACATATTGATATGTGCTAGAAAGTACATGATATGTACTTTGTTCTGAAACTCTGAACCATTAGATTCATATTCTAAACAAGTACATATTGACATGTACTATGAAGTACATATTGATATGAATTTAAAAAATTATTTTGCTTAATGTACATTTTTTTTGTATTTTTATAATAACTACAAGATTACTAAATAAAATAAAAATGTGTTGGGAATAAAAATCACTAATAACGAGGGGGCGTTGCCCCCTCGACCCCCGTATATAGTGAATGACATTCAACCACATATCATACATCTTTTAAGATGGAGCAAAATATAAGATTTATATCATCAAATTCTCGTTCTGTCATTAAGAACATAATTCAGTTGGCACACAAACAAGTTCTGAAAAAAGAAACCTAAAAAAATGCGACAAGTATCTTCTAAAAGAATTTGAATCCCAAATGTACTAAAAAAAACTGTAATGAAATTAATTCTCATCTGTATATTGGTACAGACGGATAACATTACATGTAGCCTTTTTGTGATGAGCTTTCAATTTACAATTTGAACATGTAACATGATTTTTGCTCCTCTCCTATGCACTCTTGATGCGCTTCTTTTTTGTTCTTCCTGGAGGAGCCCTAACTACTATTGGTGGCAGAATAGTATCTTCTGTTGTATACTCATCAGGCCTGTGGTATATTGAAAAACATAAATAAGAAAAATCTATTGTACTTGTGCAGTTTTTGTTGATGTATGTTACATTATATATCAATATGTACTATGGTAGTTCTAGTTTATGGTTTATATGTACTGTTTAAAATCATTCTCATGTATGATACTACCATAAAAAAAATCAATATGTACTGCTTAAAAACTTACCTGTCATGATTAGGAACAAGTGTAATAACGATTGAATATAGCTGCGATAACAACTAACTTTGAAGTATTCGTCGATATAATCAAGGAACTTTCCCCCAGATGCAGCAATAGCTGCAGTATCATGCGAGCATGGAAAACCATACATGCGCCATCTTTGGCAAGTACAACTCTTTTTATGTAGATCTACCATATGAGACCCGCACACAAGAAACCAAGCATATTATTTACGCAATATATATTGATATTTGCCCTACACAAACAAAAAAGAATATAATCTGCACAATACATATTTGATATGTTTTTTGCAGTACCCCTAAGAAACTAGTTTGATATCTCAGTTCAAAAGAGCACGTTACCTAAAAAACTAACCTTGGGGAGTGAACTTCAAAGACGTGAGCATATGACTGACTAACTTTCCAAGGACGACCAATTTGAATGTGTAGTTCAAGCAAGGCTTGACACACAAGGGTTAAGAGTTCTGGATCCATCAAAAGACTTTCTTCACGACGTTCAGACATCAACTCCATTACCCGTAGCCTACACGACAAATAAAATTAAAAAACAACAAACATATTATACATATAGTACATATATACTTGTAGTGTTACAATAAACTTATAAAAACCTGATTGTGTCAGAGAGAGCACAAGGAGGTAACTTCTTCTCACGGCGAATCTAGTTATTAAAAGACTCGGCAATGCTTGAAGAAGTCTGACCATACCTACATCCTGGGAAGTATGCACTAGACCACTTTTCCCTAGGAATGTTACGGCAGTATTGAGAAACCCAAGGCCTTCCTAGATAAACCATTTCTTGAATACCTTCTTCATATCTTGCTGGAGAAAACGCATATGTTGCTTTTTGGAAACAGTCTATCACTTCTTTATATTTTTCATCATCCTTACTGATGGGTAAGTTCTTTTTCAAGTGGAAAAAACAATAGCCATGATAAGAATCAGGGAAAACTTCAGGAATTGCATTCAACAAACCTTCACCTCGGTCAGTCAAAAAGGTGATGGGACGATGGTCCACAACTTTTTTAAGATTGTCCATAAGCCAATGCCAATTATCATAATCTTTGCCAGGAACTAATGCATATGCAAAAGGATAAAAACCTGCAAAAATAAAAATAAAATCCCATATCAATATGTACTTCATGTCTGTACCTTCAAATTATGTAATACCTACAGTATATATCATATATGTACTTTATGTATGATGTGTATGATCCTAAAGTAGATATTGATATGTACCAGAAAATAGATTACATTTCTCTTTGTACTGGTACATAAAAAAAGTTACATATCAAAATATGTACCATATAAAAAAGTTATCTTGATTGCCGTTAAGACATGTCACATCCATTAGACCTCCTTTAAACCTCCCCGTAAGAAATATCGCATCACAAAATATCATTGGACGACAAAGTTTATAACCCTCTCTACAAGCTCCAAAGCAAAAAAAAAGTCTGTTGAATCTCTTTGTTGCGTCGTTGAAATCAAAATCAATATAAGACCCTGGGTTGGTTTCCCGAACAATAGTGACCCACCAAGCAAGATCAGTGTATAACTTTACATCGTTACTAAAAATCATTTGATATGATAACTCTAATGCATGATATGCATAGTGATACTTGATGTTGATCCCTCCACCAACTTTAATATAATCCATAATCTTTTGCGGCTTTATGAGAGGGTTGTGATTGACACGCCCATGAACTAAATGATTTACAAGCTTCCGCGAAACAGTTGGACTCCTTAACCTATAACCAGCACCACAAGTGTGCCTACCCACGTAATCCTTTATCTTAAACACATCCAAAGACCCATTCATGGAAACCGCATGAAGCATCCAAGAGCAACAGTCATTGTTGCATCTCACTTTAAATCTTTCAAGGTCATTCTTCAATTTTTTAACCTTATATCCATTCCTCAAACAATATTTCTCACATGCTAACTGAACAACTTCAACATCACTATGGAAGAGATGGTTTTTATCTTCAAAAAAATTCTACCAACCATCAGAAAAAAGAACACTTGCAACCTCTTTACAATATTTCAAATAATTGTTCCTAGCACTCAAAACCAACTCAGCACTGTTGTCAAAATCAGCACTTCTCAAAGAACTAGATGCACCAGATAAAACAACATCAACATGCAACTCAAAAAAATCTAATTCTTCGTAAAATCTAATGCAACAAGCCCTTGAAGAGATACATCATCAAGGACAGGGACTTCCACTCCATTTTCAACATAATTAACAACAATAGTTGATGGAGTCAACCAGCTCCACGCATTACAAATAGTAAACTTTAAATCTTCCAAAGTCGAAGATAACGTAACAAAATATGCAATGTGGTGTTGCTTGTGGTATACATGAGAGTAGCAAAGGGTATTTGGATTAGAACCAACACCTGACATGTTGAACCTGAAGAAATATGATCCAAATACAATAACACAAACACAAAAATCAAACATATATTTTAAGATGATAGGAATGTTAAATCTGCGGTACAACATAATATGTACTATTTTAGAAGTATCACACATATTATAGATTCACACATAACAGACAAACAAAAGCATATTATATGCAGTGCAAACAAATATGTACTGATTCAAAAATAGTATACCATATAGTATATATAACAAAATAGCATACTATAAAGACAGTATATATCAAAAAGTTAAGAAAAACAGTACGTATTAATAGGTACTGAAGAATCATTCTAAACATCCAGAAGAAAAAACAAAAATCATGATTTCCTGAAAAAATAAAAGAAAACCAAATAAAACATATTATCAAACAACATGTAAACAAACTGAATATGACGATCTAATGAACAAAATAGAACGATTACAAAAATCAGTTCCAAAATCAAAAGAAAAACTAAAGCACGAACAAAAACGAGATCGATCATGGAATTCAACATAATGTACATCATAGAAATCGTAATCATCAGGATTTCTGTGTAAGAAAACAAACAAAATCATGAAATCAAGTTGATTCTCATAATTTCAGTTGAAAAAAAATAAAAACAGAACAAAGCATAACAAAAATTATAAGAGCAGAGAAGAAGATTACAGTATACATGGAGATTTGATATCGTAACCCTAAAATTAAAAAATACCAACTGAAGCAGAGAGAAAGGAAATCAGATCTGTGAGCTGAAGAATTTTTTTTGGAAGATTTCATTTCGACTCGATTTATACATTCGTTATAGATAGGGTAAATATGAAATATTTAAAATCTAAATTTTATTACGTTCACGTGAGTTGAACCAGCGATTCAGAAAATCAGTCCAAATACTTATTTTTAGACTAGGGGTTAAAACGGGTTAGATGGATGGATTACACGATAAACGGATCGTGTATAATGGACTATGTAGTAATTCCTAATTTATTTAAAGGAAGCCCCATTATGGTTGGGATTTATTTCGGGTCGATTTTAAAACCATCCAATATTTCATGGGGACGGTCAGGTCGGTGCTCGGCTTACCGACACAATCCAATTAACAGGTTAATATAGTCGAAATCCCAAATCTAGATTCAATGCTTAAAAAAAGAAAAACTACAGGATTATTTTATCTTTGGTTTCAGAAACACTATAGTAACATTGTGTTAATTTTGATGATAAAATTAAATAACAAATGAAGATAAAAAGATTTATTACTGAAATTTTGGTCTTTTTGGATCTTAAAAAACTTGTTATATATCAATGATGCCAAATTCTAGTCCATCTTCCCTTATAAGTATATTTATGCACTAGAAATTCATAGAGAAGAAGATTTGAAATGTTCATATAGATAACTTCGATCAAAGATAAATAGACAACTCTTATTGATATCAACGGTTGTTAGTCCTCCTTGTTTACTACGCCATGTAGATTTTGTTAGAATTAAAAAATGATTTGTTAATATTTTATCTTGATGGGAATTGATCCTGGGATCAAAGGGTCGCTAGCCATTATGTGGGTGAAAATAACAAATCCACCTTTTCACTTCTTAGTGAATGAGAAACCCTTGGTTAGTCTCACATTGGACAAACCAAGGATGAAGTCTATCCATATTATCACAAAGGTTGCACCTAAGGTAAAGAAATTGTCTATTGGATATGGACTAAGGGAATGGGTTAGTGGGAAAACTCACACATATGCGGTGCTTTGCACCGAAGCACGCGAGCCGCTAGCTTGCGTATGCTTGCGTGTGATTTTGCGTGAGATGGCGTGTGCTCGTCGAGTACACGGCGTGAGCTCGACGTGTGCGCAGCATGTGCCAGCGTGTGCCTATCAAATTAATGGTCTTTTATTTTAAATTCCTATAATAAATATTTTACCGTTTTATTATTTATGGGAATTTATTCATATTAAAAACTGTTTCATTATTTATGAGAATTTATTTGAATTAAATAAAAAAGATTTTTTCATAAATACATTTAATTCTCCTCTCTCAAATTTTCCTATAAAAGCAGAATTTTTTTTTCATTTTTCCTTACCCCAGACACAGCTACTATCCTGTCGTCTTTTCCCCTCTTCCTGCTTTGTTTTGAGCACGTAGATAAAAATTTTCTTTCTTATTCTGCTGTTAAGTTCGCAACAGGCCAACGAGTTTTTGCTAGCTGGGTTGGTATCAGATTGTTTTATCCTGGATTCGATTTGTCCTCACTAGTGGTATAGCAACACTCTTTCTAGAGGTGTACCCGACAAATATCGAGTAAGGGAATTCTGTTGAACAGACGACTCCATCTTCCTGTGTGTGTGTTTGTATGAAGTCTGTTGTTGTTTCTTCTAACCCTTAACTATATTCAAGCTTCTGTTTGGTTTGTTCTCTGTTACAGGATATTATCCAACAATCTTAACTCGATATTTGTTTTTCTGTAACAATGGAAGCATGGGTTATTGTTTTTCTGTAACAATGGAAGCATGGGTTATTGGTTCTTCCGAATCAGAATCAGAAGAGAAAGCAAATTTTTCAATAGACCCAGGAAGTTGTTCCTGGTTTTACTCAAATTAAAAATCACCGAGAAACACCACTTCATTTTGCTGTTCGTCTAAAAGAAACTATTGTTTTTCGATCTGCCCAGAGACAAACCCAAAGTTTAAGTTTTTCTTCCAAAGCAAAGAGATTTTTCTCGTCTACGAAGATTTTGTTGGTGTTTGAATCCATAAAATTAGTCAAGTAACATTAAAGGGGTTTCACGAGTTACTTATCAGTAGAAGCAAGCAAGTTGTTGGTGGTATTCAATTAGCTGCAGACGCTGTTTTTCAAGGGTACGACATGAGTTCGAGGAAGAACAACAAGAGAAGGATTTGATTGGAGTCTTGTATGTCAGTGAATCAGAAAGACTCGATCCTATCTTTGAGGGGGAAAATCATTTTTTGACGTTACGCAGGAAGTGGAGAACATGTTTAAGTTCTTCACGGAGACTTAATTGTAGCTTTTTTCTGCATAAATGGAAGAAGATTCTATGGAGGTTGATACTGGTGGGGACTTCGAATTATTTGATCCACAAAAACAGGATTGTGCAACTAGTTTGCAGAATTGGGGAGAATAGGAACATATGTTTATGAAGGATCCTGTAATGGAGTTTTAAAAAATTGATATGACGGATCAGTTTGTAACTGATCGGGTGTTTAATACACGGATCAGTTTGTAACAAATATATTGACGAGTATGGACGTATGTATGGTGTCAGTAGAGGCTCTGGATGTCTGTATGGCTCTATAGACTTTCGTTGAGATATGGTTTGCATTTTCATGGATTCAAGACCAAATCCCAAACAAAACGTAAATTGTTTTTGGTTTGAACTCTGAATCCGAGAGAAGAAGAGATGGATGTTGGGTATGATTGTAGCAGTGATCGGAAACATTTTTGTTGTGAGATTTGTTCCATCGGAAAACCATGGATTAGGGAATAATAATCCTATTCTATGGTACTGATTCGGTAACTGGTTCTCTGGAAACTTTGTTTCGTTATATTGAAATGAAATTTCCCAAACCGAGAAATAGACAGTGAAGAAAATGAGGGTTTTGTCCTGAAATTATGATGTTTGCTGCTGTTACCATGGATGAATGGTTGCCGAGAAACGAAAAGAAAGGCGAACAAGTAGTGTTGGTGTCGCCGTGTAGGTGTTTATCGAAAAGGAAGGTGGAGAATCATCTGGAGGTGCAACCAGCAGGTGAAAATGGTAGGTGGAGCTATCGGCAGAGAATCACTGGAGTTCTTGCTGATGGCCGATGCCTATTTAGAGCCATGGTTTTGGTGTTTGAAGAAGACAGGGAAAAAGAAGATCGGTAAAGTTACTTGCTAGGGTTAATAGAAGAATCCGCGAAAAGATCATTTTACCCCTCCTTCATATGACACACAAGTGGTAGATATGCTTATCTAGAGTCTTCTTTCATCTCTACTATTTGTTCCCAACAAAATTATAAGAGATGACTAAATGGACTTGGACATTCAATTTGGGTTGGGCTCGGGTTTAAAGTCCTAGAAAAGTGGCCATCCGGGGCTGGTTTGTTTCCTTCGTTCTCGTCAGAGGGAAGGTGTTCGATTCGTGGTTAATTGTGAATCTGGTTTATCTGCTTCTAGTAGTTTTGGGTGCATTCTAGCTGATGATATGGGTATGGGACAATTGCATTCTTCGTCAAAGATTTGATGGAGAGTCCATGGCTAAAAGGGCAACGTTTATTGCTCAAATGGTGGTAGCGACTGCAACGATAATCAAAATATACAGGTATGATTTGTTAATTATAATCATAATATATTTTAATTAATATATGAAACGTATGCATTTTGTCTTGAAATTATTAAAACGGTTAATACACTCAAACTAACAATCGTAGGTCACGTTTGATGAAACGTTGTTATGCACTAAAATTTATGCACTAAATTTTAATGCACCAAAATCAAGACAATTATTATACGCATAATAAAACGATATTATCATGTACTGAAATGATTTTTACATGAAGCATGCGTAGGGTATTGATTATTTGATTATAAATAAATCATATTCATATTATAATTAGGAAATATTTTATAGAAATCGTAAAGATTTTATTTATAGAGAAATAAAATAAAATAATGCTAATTGGTTTGAAAAACCAACAAGAACAAGTTTTTTGGTACAAGTGTCTGAAGACGATCTGGTAACCAATGTGAGAGACTGGTGGGTAGACTCTGGTGCTACCAAGCATGTCCGAGGAAACAAAGATGTGTTCACCTCCTATCATAAGGTAGGGGAAGGAGAAATGCTCTATATGGGTAACTCGTCCGCAGCACAGGGTGCGGGAAAAATGCAAAAATTGGGATGAAGCTCACTTTTGGCAAAACTCTCACATTGAATGAAGTTTTTCATGTTCCGGACATCTGTAAAATTCTTGTATCTGTGGTATATTAGCTGATAAGGGTTTTATGAATATGAGAAAAATAGTGTAACTCAATGTAAAGACTATGTAGGAAAGAGTTATAAGACAGAGGGTTTTTTACAACTTAAATGTAACATTAATTTAAATAAATAAAATTAATTCCTTTTATGTTTATGTGTCATTGAATGTTTGACATGGAAGACTTGGTCATGTTATTCAATGAAAAATTTGGCGAGCATAGGCTGCATTCCCAAATTTAATTTGGAAAGTAAACATAAATGTTAAATATGCATAAAATCAAAATATGTTAAAAAGTCTTATAAGAAAAATGTTCAGGAAAAAATTCTAAACCCTTAGAATTAATTCACTCAGACCTAGTTGACATGAACTCAGTTCAAACTAGAGGTGAAAATATAATCCATTAAGGAGATGATTAATCTCATGATTAGTTCAGGACTACATGCGAACTTGTGAGGGGAGGCCGTCCTCTCAGCTTGTTATGTCCTGAACAAAGTACTTATTCAAAGATCGGATAAATCTTCAAATGAATTATAGAAAGGTAGACAACCCTATTTTGCATACTTCAAAAATGTGGGGGTGCTTGGATAAGGTTTCTATCCCTCCAAATAAGAGGACAAGGATAGGACCCAAAACTGTTAGATGCGTCTTCTTTGGATATCCTGAACACATTACAGATTATAGTTTTAGGGTTGTAAGTTCTGATATTTCAGAAATTGGTCTGAATACCATTAAGGAATCTAGGGATGTTGTGTTACTTGGAAAAATTATTTTCTTTGAAATCTGAATCTCGCATGATATGTGTTGATCCCCTGGATATCCTTTCTACTAGTCAGACAATACTTCTATAGGAAGATGAAGTTGAGCCTTGAAGAGGCAAGAGATTTAGAATAGAGAAATCTTTTAGAGCATGAAAATTTTGATCATGTAATGATTTCTAGTGGGTTTAAAATAAATGGATATGACAAGTATGTTTACACTAAACTTGTGCATGATACCTGTGTGATTGTATGTTTGTATGTTGATAATATGATTATACTGGATACAACCATAGATGTATTTTATTCCACTAAGAACATGTTGAATGAGACCTTGACATGAAAGGCTTAGGTCCCTCAAACGTAATCTTAGGGATGAAAATTAGAAGAGAGTCTAATAGACATAGTCTTAGTCAATCTCATTATATTGAATCTGTACTTAGAAAATATAACTAGTTTGATAGGAGCATTGGGATGCACTTTTTAGAGTGTTAAGGTATCGAAAATACACTTTAAACTTTGTTTGAGTTATAAGAGATACTCTGCAGTCCTTGAAGGACATTGTAATGCAAACTGGATAGCATACTCAAAGGAGTCTAAATCTACGAGTGGATACGTTTTCACTCTAAGATGTGGATCAGTGTCTTGGAAGAGTTCCAAACAGACCTGCATCACTCGGTACACTATGGAATCCGAGTTTATTGCGTTAGATAAAGCAGGAGAGGAAGCCGCTTGGATAAGATGCTTTTTAGAAGACATTCCTCTCTGGCATAGGCCTGTGCCAGCTATATGTATACATTGTGATTGTCAAGCTGCAATAGCTAATGCTAAAAATATCAATTATAATGGAAAATCCATTCATATTCGGAGAAGACACAATTCTCTAAAACAACTAATCTCGAATGGCGTTATTTCTGTTGACTTTTTGAGGTCTAAGGAGAATATCGCAGACCCTTTGACGAAAGGCTTGTCCAAGGAGATAGTTAGTAATGCATCGAGGGGGATGGGACTTAAGCTCATCAATTAAAACTTGCCATGAAGGATACTCAACCTTGCTGATTGGAGATCCCAAGATCAAGGTTTTGAATGAGACAACTAATTTGTGGCGGGTAAAAATTAAACACTATCAGAGAATTATTTTCTCTGTCCCTTCCCTATGGTGTAGACGTGATAGTGTGACTGCATTAAGACTTATAGTAAAGTCTTAATGAGTTCTATAGTTTCAATTTAAGATTGAAATGGGGTGTAGCAGTTAACACTCTTGATAGAACTCACCTATCTGAATGAGGAAGTGGGTCGCTTCCTATGAGAACTCAGCTGATTCTCTAGAGCATTCTGAGAAACAGGATATGTCCAGGGCCAAAACGGACACCAACAGCGTGAACTTAACAACAATTTTAAGAGATATCTCGCGTAAGGAGTTATTGATGAATTACACCAAACGATGGCAGTTCAAGACATCGCGTTCAATGTCCATCAAGTAGTTCCGGTGCTTCTCACTAAGCAAAGGTTCAATTCCTTATGGACACCTATTGCTTAAGAGGTATTTCTCGTTTTTCAGGTTTTTATGATTTCTTTGTGTTTCTTCATTCATGTGGGGGATTTTTAGAATTAAAAAATGATTTTTTAATATTTTGTCTTGATGGAAATTGATCCTAGTATCAAAGGGTCGCTAGCCATTATGTGGGTGAAAATAACAAATCCACCTTTTTACTTCTTAGTGAATGAGAAACCCTTGGTTAGTCCCACATTGGACAAACCAAGGATGAAGTCTATCCATATTATCACAAAGGTTGCAGCTAAGGGGAAGAAATTTTATATTGGATATGGACTAAGGGAATGGGCTAGTGGGCAAACTCACACATATGCGGTGCTTCGCACCGAAGCACGCGAGCCGCTGGCTTGCGTATGCTTGCGTGTGATTTTACGTGAGATGGCGTGTGCCCGTCGAGTACACGGCGTGAGCTCGACGTGTGCGCAGCATGTGCCAGCGTGTGCCTATCAAGACTTAATGGTCTTTTATTTTAAATTCCTATAATCAATAGTTTACCGTTTTATTATTTATGGGATTTATTCATATTAAAAATTGTTTCATTATTTATGAGAATTTATTTGAATTAAATAAAAAATATTTTTTCATAAATACAATTTAATTCTCCTCTCTCAAATTTTCCTATAAAGCAGAAAAAGGATTTCATTTTTCCTTACCCTAGACGCAGCTACTATCCTGTCGTCTTTTCCCCTCTTCCTGCTTTGTTTTGAGCACGTAGATAAAAATTTTCTTTCTTATTTTGCTGTTAAGTTCGCAACGGGACAACGAGTTTTTTCTAACTGGGTTGGTATCAGGTGGTTTTATCCTGGATTCGATTTGTCCTCACTAGTAGTATAGCAACACTCTTTTTAGAGGTGTACCTGACAAATATCGAGTTAAGGGCAGTCTGTTGAACATGCGACTCCATCTTCCTGTGTGTGTGTTTGTCTGAAGTATGATGTTGTTTCTTCTAACCCTTAACTATATTCAAGCTTTTGTTTGGTTTGTTCTCTGTTACAGGATATTATCCAACAGATTTTCAAATCCAGTTAATCACACTTATATGGCAAATGGAGGTCCAAGCACTCACACCGATTAGGATTTAGAAAGGGGTTGTACTAGTATGGTGTTGGAGGGTGGTGGCGGACCTGGCGGTGGTAGTAGAGAAGAAGAGGTAGAAGAGTGAAGAGTGAAAACTGAAGAAAATTAAGGCTCGGTAAAGAGGAGGAATTTATATTGCAATGATCAATGGCTCACATGAATTCTAGATCAATGACTAGGATTTTTAATCGGTTGGATATTTATCTACTCGGTCGGTAACATGCTCCACCCAGATAGGAACCGAAACTAGATCGGTTGTATACTGTCTAAACCGTTCAGTGCTGTGAGATATATTGGATTTAGTTCGGCTCGATTATTTTTTAGCTCGAGTCGGACGGTTTGATCGGTTGGGTTCGGTTGTTGTGTAGCCCCAAAAAAAAACCCTAAATAACATGAATTGAACTCGCTACTTTGGAATTGAACTCGATCATTAGTATTTCATGCTGCAAAAGGCTGTCATTAAGCTAGAGAGATTTGAACAACTGCTTCATTATATTGACCGTGGTCCATTTTTGCTAAGTTAGGTATAGGTGATGCTTATAATGAATACAAAACTAAAACTGGTTTGACTTTACATATTTGAGAGACAATTGACAATTATAAGAGGAATTATTGTCTTCTCGAAAGAACGAAGCAAACCACTGTACTAGTAGTACTAATCACGATCTGATTTTTGTTTTTGTTTTTTGAAAATGGAAGGTAAGGCAGAGACGAGGATACATATTGGTGAATTAAACAAAAAAACTAAATGAGAAAGAATCGTCGATGAAATGATGATGAAATGAAAAAATTATGGAAGGAGAGAAAAAAAAGTAGAAAAAAAGAAAAAGAAGGAAGGAGTCTGCAGTAATGAACAATAAAGGGGATACCAAAATGATTTTTATTATTTATTTTTTTATTATTATTATAAAAGACAGTATGAACATTTTATCATTAAAAAGAATATCCTTGTAGTTAAAATTCAACCCCGCATAATCGTGAGAATTCTCCAATTTATAAGAGTATTCTCTAACAGAGAATTCTTTAGAAACCTTTTCTTATTTTTTACCTAACAGTTTTTAAGAAAAAGGAAAGAAGAAAACAGAAAGAAAAGGTGAAGCACCAATCCAAATGCCAACTCGCTACTTAAATCCTTTTAGCTTGCTAGATTCAGAAACAGAATATACAAATGCAGAAATTCTTGAAGAAGAGACCGCGAACATCGAAGAAAACACAAGAGAAGTAGATGATAATATTCAAATTCTTGCCAGAAGTATAGACTTTGGCAATTCTATAGGACTTGGAAGTGATGGCATTACTACAATAGAGATTTGTGACAGTGAGGACTCAAATGTAGTTTCTGAATATGAAACTGATAGAGATAGATTTTGAGAATCCACATTTTTAATAGATTGATTTGATTGATTGAAAGATTAATGTTACAGAGAGTCAATATGAGTATATATACTCGACTGTTATAACCACTCACAGACTGTCGCACACCTGACACTAGACACGAGTACTTCGCACACTTACACACTAGACCTGCACTCACACATGACACTCTCATTACATGCCATTACCATCCCTCAAGCTCTGAAGAGACATCTTGAAATTGCACTTACACGCTAGACCTGCACTCACATATGACGCTCATTATATACACACAAAAGACATCCACTCACACTTGAAACAACACCACTTGAACTCTGTAAGCAAAGGAAAGAATATTGCTGCTGGTTTCGGAAAGACAATGCACTAGCAGACAAACGATCAGTTGTTGAAGGAGATGCAGTAGTAGTAGGCAGACACCATAAAGTGACGGGAGAAAATAATGTTGTAGATCAAAAAAAAAAAAAAAAACTGACAGTGACCAGGCTAAGAAAGATAATTTGAAGTATGTTGGTGAAAATATACTGTCCTCAAGGACCTCAACCAGCTGCAACTTAAGAGAAGAATGTAAAATCACTAGGCACTTCAACTGATTTCCAACAATGAAGAACAGAAACAAATCTCCATAAGAGCAGCACAACAGTACATTTTTGTTGCAAAACGTACAGTTTCATCATATTCATAAGCACAAAGATCCACACAAGCAAAAAGAGATCTTACACTCCCATCCTCTAACCACTGTAGCTTGTATTATAACACCAACAAAGAGAGCAGTTGTGAGTTGTTGTTGCAGACTATAAATTTCCATTATTCTACTCAACCCCAGCACGCTTTTCAATCCTAGCTCTAGAAACTACAAAAAGTGGTGATAGCAATTTATTTAAAGCACCATTGTTATTCATCTAGCACAGTAACCTAACTAGAACTGTGAAGTTAACAACAGGCTGCATACTTCATCATAGGCAGACTACCAACAAACAAAACTCCAATCCAAAAACCATATCTAACAACAAAAACAACTTCAAGTCATCATACCAGACTCCATTTCCTCACATATTCACAGGACATCAACATCAAATAAAGTGAGGACTGAGTTGAAGTGAACAATGAGAATGCAACTGAATATAGCAATGAAGCACATGAATTCAGTGCAACAGATAGTCATCATCAGAGGTCTTCAATGGTGAACTGGAAAATTTAAGAATGAATCCCCTAACACTTACTTAGTAGAAACAAACACGAACCAGTGTAACATAGACCAATTTCAACACTAGTAAGTCTTCACTACTAAAATGAACATAGATTGTACCTAACTAATACTCAATTAGAGGATGCAGAACTAATTGATGGGGAGAAACAAAATATGAAGATGAATTTGAAATTTGAAATTGATTATGAATTGAACACATGTAATATAGCTGAAGTAATCAAAAAATTGAGATAGAGATTACCAGCATCGTTTTAGTCTTCCAATTAAGTTGAAAAATTGTTTTAGGGTGAAAAAAATGTACTGCAAAAGAGTACTTTTAATAGGTTCGAGAGATCAAACTCGAATAGGACGAGCTTAAACCAAGAAATGACCGTTCACGTCATGTTTCTGTCATAAAGGTGGAGATGATTGGATTGATCTTAGGGGAGGGAAACAAAGAAGATTGAGAAATCACAGTGTGGTGAAAATGGTAGTGTGTGGTTTTAGAGTGGATTATCTCTGAGATAGATATATGTTCAGTCTTAGTTCCTTGTTTCGAATAAATGAGGCCATCTATTTAGATTTTCAGAGGAGACACACTGATTTCTCATAAGTGAGGGAAGTTACGAAGAGGTGGAGAAGTGACGATTGTGGAGATTGGAGTGGAGTCATGTCCGAAAATTAATGAGGACTAGTATGACCATTACTCCTCTTCCTCTCAGATGCTCTGTAACCATACCACTACTTATTACCTTCTTATTCGTGGATGTGTTGCCACAACGTACGATGCCGTCGACCGCAAGACCAATACCCAAATGAGAATCCCTCATGTGTTGTATTTGATATCTCATAGAAACAGTGGAGTTGTGAACCACCACTATTTTGATTAGGTCAATTCAATAACTTGCTAAGTTAGTGGGGCAAATCGCTCAGTTCACTAAATTGATAATTAGACTGATCAGTGTCGAGTCTAGTATGTTTAATGGTCATGTACTAGCTTAGGAGTAACATGGCGTAAATTTAATGGCCATGTATCAACTCAGAAGTGACATGGCATAAATTTGGAAGTGTTCGAAGCCAACATTACACGAGAGTGCCCAAGGACCAGCCGTGGTGCATACAGGAACCGGGCAAAAGGCTTGGTGAAGACTCAATGCCAAAGTAGCGCCTGAAACTAGTTTGGCGCTTGTGGCGCATCCCTGGAGACGTGCCTAAAATTGGGTTGGCGTTGGCACTAGGACATCGCCAAGGATTGCGATGCATCCCTGAGGGACATTGCACTTTAGGTAGTGGCGCGTCCAATGGTGCATAAGTAGTGACTCGTCCTTAGAGAAAAGGCTGTGGGTAGAATGTTCTCATTCAAAGTGAATGAGTTCCACCCAAATATAGCTAATTAGACCTTACTATGGGTACAGAGGAGAGGGTCTTTCACCCAAAATCCTTTATACACTCCTTTAATTGAAAGAGTGGTAGCTAGTCTTCACTAGAAGGGTAAACTTTAGTCGTTTAGTGCCAAACGGGGGATATTTTTCCATCTGGGTATTTAATTCCATATTAAACTCTTTAAATACGGGTCCCATCTAGATTTATATTATTCAAAAATCAAAAAACTCCTAAATGAGAGATCCTTCCCCTTCTAGGTGAATTTTTTTAATGCTAGACGGGGAAACTTCACCCGTCTAGTCACTCTAGTTCACTAACCCATAGTGGAAAAACACTCCTTCGCCTAGTCACTCATTCATTTTGAAAAGAGATAGAGTGTTCAAACACTCTATCCTATAGCCCTTGTTATTAGGCATGATGCTAGAATCACATGTTTTCTTAAGGACATTTCGTCAAATTGTGATGTGCTCTTTGCGAACAGGGCGTTAAGCTAGGATGCGTCTTTGAAGATCAGGTATCAGCTATTCCCAGAATATATAGATGTTATTTAAACATCGATGCGCATTTGAGACAAGTTCAAGGAATTCAGCTATGGAAACTACGCAACTTGAGACTGGTTTGATATGTGTAGATGGTGGGTTTTTGACAAGGATAAAATAGTAAAATTAACTCTCAAGACTCGAGTCTGAGAAAATGTTAAACCTTAGGCAGGTGCTTATCCTTGTCTTCTCTTAGGTGTTTATCCATGTCCTCTCTCTATATGTATGGCCAACTATATAATGAGTCAACATTCATTACTATACAAAATCGTCAGAATAGAACTGGTGCTTACTACGACATTCCCAGATCTTCTATGATTTTTACATAAAATCTCAAGCTACTTGATTAAAAGTGCCACAGGTGTGCTCAGACACAAAATTAAGAATTGTGCTAAACACAAAACATAGCTTCTACTAGCTAAATTTAGCCTTTGTCACGTTAATCCTTGCTTAAGGAAACAACCAATGGCATAAACATCCTTCATCTAACATCCAATGCTCAAGCAAATAGCCCAGAGGCTTAAAAACACGTTTTCACGTTAAGTTCATTAGAGACAATTATGTACTTCCATGTACAAAGTCGTGAGCTGGGAGAAATCGGTAATGAATCAAGGGATTAGTTATATATCAAACTCTTTGTATGGGTGTCATCTACAATATATTAAAAATCACATCAATCGGACAAACGAGCTAAGAGATATGATTAATGCAGTCAACTAAGTCACTGCTAAAAAATTACTGAATTTTTCCGAACTTCTGTCTGTTTTGTCTTCTTGAGGCCATGAACGAACTCAAAACTCAAATCCTTCCAACTTAGGACATAGTTGGTGTTCTGGGCATCAAAAACTTGGGGTAGATCATCGAAAACGGACTCCATATGAAGATTTTACAGTGTTTTCAGCGAAAACCTTAAATCTGAAATTTTTGATGACGAAGTTTCATAAGAAATCTCTTGTCCATCCAAGTCCAAGGGGCGGATGCCCCCTTAACTTGTCCTTCTTAGGCTTCAATACATATGCGTTCGTGTCTCAAAGGATATTTCCAACCTTAATTAGGGTTTGAAAAACAGTTTTGCAACACTTATAAACGTTGCAAAAGTGTGTCAAAAATTTCAAACCCTATTTTTTGAACACGTCTTCTCCTCTTGCTCGTGTGCCTTGCTTCTCAAAGTCAATCTTGCACGCCTACTCAAAACTAAGCGTAGAAATCATGCTTCTCTCTAAAAATTCTGAATTTTACTCTTTTGCCCTCAATATGTGATGCTGAGCACAAGAGTAAAACATGAGTTTCTAGCCTTCTGGCCAGACTCTTCCAAACCCTAAGTTTTAAAAAGAGGGAGATGTATCTACCTCGATAGCAAGACGTCTCTACCTCTCTTGCTTCTTACGTCTCACTCAGAAATCAAGTTCACACGACTTGCTTCTTATCAAAATTGATAATTTTACTCTTGTATCCTCAACATGTGAGGCTGAGTACAAAGAGTAAAATATGAGCGTCTTGCTTCCTGATTTAAAAATTAATGTCTCGCCTCTTGTCAAAAAATTGACGACTTGCTTCTTGTCAAGATTGACAATCTTACTATTTTACCCTCAATGTGTGAGGATGAGTACAAAGAGTAAAATATGAGTGTCCTGCTTCTTATAAAAATATGAGACTCTCCTATTCATGTGAGGACAAGCTTGGTCTCCTCCTCTTATATTCACGAGAGGACCAAAGCTGGCCTCCTCCTCTTATATTCACGTGGGGACCAAGCTTAGCCTCCTCCTCTTCTATTACGTGAGGACAAAGCTTGGTCCCTTCCTCCTATATATTCACGTGAATATTTCTGTCTTAATATTTTAGGGCTTCGAAAAATCTCAAAAATCCTAAGTTATACTAGGCCTCTCACATATATCTTTGTATGAGGCTCCACTATAATTTTCATGCTCAGCTGCGTACTCTTATCAATGCAAAATAGACACATTGTTCCATATTCACAAATAAATGCATATTTATTTTATTCAAGCCTGCTAGACTCATCAGTTAGCCAAGCATGACATATTTATTTTATTTTAGCCTGCCAGACTCCTCAGCTAGTCAAGAAAGACATATTTTATTTTAGTTTGTCATCATCTAGTCAAGCAAGACATATTTATTTTAGTCTGCTAGACTCATTAGCTAGTCAAGCAGGACAAGTCTTCAGTCAAGAGACTCATTGAGCAGGTCTCAATCGAATTAACTTCAGTAGTATTTAATACTATAATAATACATGAGACATCAAATGTCACAAAAAGGGGGATATTAATTAGGGTTTTGGTATGGTGGTCTACGACATGTGGTGCAGAAGTTCGCACCCAATAAAGAGAAGCTCTGGAAATATCGATAGCAGTTGAGCAGAGGAGTGGTGAGTTGAGTAACCAAATATTCAACCGCAATTGAAGTGGAGAGCAGTTGTCAACACCTTCTCCACATTCACCATTTCACAACTGCTCAACCATCGATAGTTTCTTCCTGAAAAGAGGTCGAGTGGTTACAATAGCTATGATATAAATAGATGTTCAATCTATTGAACAAGAAGAAGTCTTTTGGAACATAAAGTTTTACACGACAACAAGTTCACAATTAAACAAGTCTAAAAACAGAGCAATTCAAGTTAATTAATCTTGAGCATCCATCTTCTAGAAGACTTGTTCATATCTATTCACACCAACTACATCAAACAGAGTTTGATACTCTGACCTTATTATTCTCTCGTTTTCCTCCCTAAGACCTTTCTCCTTCTCATTTTGTGACTGAAGCAGACTGGAACGACCATTGCTTGGTTTATTCCAGGATTGTACAGATTGATCTCTCGAATCTAAAGTGCTTTAATAACACAAATGTTTAAGGATTAGCGAATTATCACCTGCTAACCTACTTTTCCCAAAATAGCCTTTAATTCGTTTTCCCCATAAACAATCTGACATAGTATTGTAAATATTAGAGAGACTATGGGATCAATGTAGAACACCTGTAATTATTTGTAGAGACTGTATCCTTAATTCTCTTGCGTAATATAAGTAGAAAAAAAAATAATATTTCATATTTTGATACATAGCCAGAAATATGCTCGTAAATATACGTGCATATTTCTATGTTTCTGCTGCTAGGTAGAGGGTGATTTTATAATTCTACCCCTTGTTAAAAATCCACCATCTATAAAAACCAACCAAAATCCAAATCGGAGATAGAGAATCGCCAAAAACACGATTGAGAGGACCAAAATTTATATCTAAGAACATGTTTGATTATGTTGTTGTTGTTCTAACAGGAGATATCAAAATCGAAACAAAAACCCTAATTCGTACCAAACAACACCATTAATGGAAGAATATGAAGATATTTCTATTTGTTGTTGAAAACGAGAAACATCAAGTTTGAAAAAAAAATCTTCTAAGAGAAGAACTTTGAGCAAATTAAACACAAATATGTGATGATTTCATCTCAGAATTCAAATTTTTTATTATAGAATCAGCAGAAGGTGATGAATTAATAATGGTGGTGGTGGCGGCTTAGAAATTTAGGTCAAAGGATCAAAACCTGAGAGATGAAGAGAACTTAATCTGATACCAAGATAGATTTTAAGGATTTACATTGCTAACAGATTGATTTGATTGATTGAAATATTAATGTTACAGAGAGTCAATATGAGTATATATACTCAACTGTTATAACCACTCACAGACTCTCACACACCTGACACTGGACACGAGTACTTCGCATACTTACACACTAGACATGTACTCACACGTGAAACTCTTATTACATGCCATTAGATAGTGGTGTTAATCAAACTGATAATAGGAGTTACTGGTGGTGATAAGTTGAAGATCAAACCTCTTGAGGAAATACCAAGTAGAAGGCCTATGTCTAGTGAGCAGCAAGTTGACAGACCCATGAAGGTCAGTACTTTATTTGGAGTTAAGAATGAAGGGAAAAAAATAAAGTTAAGAATGGTTTTAGTGACATAGTAGAGAGGTAGTGTAAATCCAAGAAAGACTTGAAACTTTCTAGAATTAGTTTAAAGGGTAATGCGAATGCTAATTCTCAGAACTAGGAATTAGGTAGAGGAAAACGGACCCCCGCGAAGAAGAAATATTAGCTAGTTTCCTAAAGTTGTTTTCTTATCTTTTCTTTTCTTTTTTTTATGCAGGCTTGTGTGGCGTTTGTTTGTCCTTTGTTGCATCAGTTTCCCACCAACTCCTATTACTTATCTCCTTGTACCCCCCACCCCCTGTAGCCATTATATTTATGAACCAATAGAATCTCTAAACACAAATTCACCCTCATTGATAAGAATTCTGTGATACTTCTTCCTAAGATTTCCTTTATGATGCTCAGTTTTCTTTCTTTATCAAAACCTATTAAATCCATCATAAACAACCCTCTTGATTTACTGACCGATCTCATTTCTAATATTTAGACCTCATACTCCTGATTAGATAATACATGTAATGTTTCATTAATTGATATCTTTTCTCTTTCTTATTTGAACTGTCTCTGCCTTTTGTTTATTTTTTAGAACCCTTATTAGTAGTTTTGTTATTTCAATTTCTGAACTGCCTTTCTGATATACCTGTTTTAATACTATAATACTCCTTCCGTTTTAGGAAAAAAGTTACTTTCTCTTTAAATTTTTTTTCCAGCAAAAGAGTTACTTTTATTTTTATTAGGACAAACTTTCAAAACTATCTTTTTTTAAAGTTTCCTTCATTTTCCATCATCTTTTTCATTTGAGGGTAAATTTGGAAATAAATTAGAAAAATTATTCTCTCTCGATTTTGTCTTAATAATTGTGCAAATAGGAAAATTAACTCTTTTCCTAAAACGGAGGGAGTACTTCTTACTCTGATTTTTCTGCTGTATTTTCCTGTTAGTTTTTTTATTCATATCTGCTTGGTCTCATCTCTATTGACTCATCATCCCTTTTTTCTCCTCTATCTTCGTCTATCTGTATTTCTTTTCTAGTGTATTTTTTTAACACTTCCCTAGTCTTGTTTAACTTCCAGGTACTGATGACAGCTATAGTGAGTCTATGATTTGCCTTTCACAAAAGAAGGAGGTGGAAATATAACTCGATAAAATAAAGACCAAAAGAAAACAATTCTACTCTCACTAATAAAACCTCAAATTCAAATGTGGGTCCGAAACCGATTTTGTCTCTAAATACCAAAGGAATTTTTCATCCAGTGAGCTCTGGAACAAATCCAACTTCCTTAGTAACTTAAAAGTATAGCAAACAAAAATCCAAGGCCTTTCTGGTCCATCCTCAAAATACAATTTATCCAAAAATACTAAACAATTTATGATTTAGTCACTAACTTCTTATGGACTAGCATGAATCTTGTACTAAGATGTTATGATACCAAGAAAATAAAATTTTATCACTTACCCCAAAAACGAACAAAGAAAAAACCCCTCAACCCTCAAATCAATGAAAGTAACAATTCATCTATCTTGTCAAGTCTAAATCATAGGACTAAAACAATTTACAATAAAAATCTTATTGTCCCCCAACCACAAAACCACAAAAACGAAACTCTAAACAAGATTTTGGAGAGATCTGAAAAGAGAAGATCATTAAAGATTGAAAAGTCCAAAACCACCGTCAATAAATCCGTGAATTATAATGCTTCCAAGAACCTGACTATCCAATCAAATGCTCACATCTTTTCTTGTTCTAAGAAAACTATAAATGTGAAAACATATACTAATAATCTTTACATTTCCACAGAATTCAATCATCTTTGTATGAATACTTATAGTGAGCAAAACTAACCTCTTCTCACCTCTCAAAAAGCATTAAACTCTATTCTTGTAATGGCTCATAACAAACCCTCCTCCTCTAATTCTAATCTCAGCATTGATAACCTAGCTACCCAAATGAAGAATCAACTCATAATCCCACCAAACCTTACCCCAAAGGTGTACCTAAAACTATAAAATGTAGTACCTCTGCTATAACAAAATTGGAATAAAACTGTGATTGGTAGACTATGTAGCAAAATCTCTTATGATCTGAACAACATAACCATAGATGTAAAGAAAAATTGGAATCTAAAATCAGGAGTTATCATCAAACTCTTTGACCATAAAAGAACCTTTTATCAATTCCATTTAAAGACAGAAGAAGACTTCGACAATTTAAGAGAAGAAGGTTCATGGTGGCTTATGGAATCTCTAGTAATACTATTAGAATGTCCTACTGCAGGTCCAAAATTCATCAAGGAGGAAGACTTTTACAAAATAGAAATTTGGATGCATATAAAGAATTGTCCAACCAACTTTATCTCAGGGGCCAACCTAACATATATATGCAAACCAGCTGGTGAGTTTTTTTTTTTTTTGATCGTTCAAAGAGAATAGATTAAACAGCACACAAGCCGTGTACGAGCGAATACAACCAACAAAGAGCAAAAACGCCAACAAAAATAGAAATAAAAACCACAAAACTAAAGACAAAAAGAAAAACTTGCTTATTGTCAATTAGCTGACTCGTCAAACATCTCCTACAATTAAATCATCGTGGTTTTTTGCGAGATCTCTAAGCATTTCTTCACGATTAGTCTTTAAAGGTGGAAATTCTAATCCCCATAAAAAACCAAACTCGAAGAGTTTATCTGCCGAGATTTTTTTAGGAACTTTAGATTTTGTAGGCTTTTGCTTAAGGGAGCCCAAACCTTTACCTTTGCATTTCATACTCAATTTCATACCAATTCCTGCAATTGCCTTGGAAGAAGACGACTTTACGATGCTTAATTTTGAGTCTTTCAAAGCTATCTGGGAAGTGACTATCTCCCCTTCTTCTTCTTCTTCTTCTTCTTCTTCTTCTTCTTCTTCTAACTCATGAAACTTGTTATGGGATTCAAATCCAGGGGGGATGGCAGGATTTGCACCTTCCACAACCGATTGATCATTTTCAGGAATATCATATGGGTTTGCTGAATGATTCTGTAATTGCTTTCCTTGTTTCTTTTTGCCTGCGCCTTTCTTTATTTTAAAGGAAATCCACTCGCCAAGAACCTTTTCTTCCGGCTGTGTTGCTTTTGTTGCATATGGTGCTTCATTCCTCCTGGCTGCTTTGCTTTCCTGTGTCTCATAGTTATCCCTTTCTTCTAGGATGGTGAAGTAATTGTTCTAGGCCGTCCTGTGCTCAATCCCTGACTTCTTATGCAGTTGCTTTCTGCCTGGTTCAAACCCCGGAGGGAGCTTAGGGGAGGCTTCAGGATCAATCTCGTTACTGGGATGCTTCTCAAATGCAACAACTTTCATGGTCTTCCTCTTGTTTGTAACCAGAAGCTACTCTTTTCCTGCAGACACCATCTCCTGGTCCTTCTGGGGGTTGTCTGTCTTCCCACTAAAAGTGGATGAGTTCTCCTGACGTTTAGGGGAATACATGTTGGGGTGGGATGCTGGTATATTCTCCCTAAACTTCTTGGGATAGTTGTCTTCATTGTGACAAAAGGTCGAACAGGTGCTACACAATGTTGGTTTCCAGGCATATTCAACATTCACCAAGCACTTTGAGCCATCATCAAACAATACTATAATGTCATTTTTCAAGTCTGAGTTAGGGGTTACCTCCACACATACCCTGGCATACATCCTTGTTCGAGTTGTAGTTGGTCCATCCAGTAGCAGTGGCTTCCCCACCACTGATGCTATGAAGCTTAAGACAACAGTGTTGAACAAGTGAATTGGAATTCTCCTGATCGTCATCCAGACTGGGATATCTTGAATATTTTCCAATTCTTGCTCTATAAATGGCACCCACCCTATGACAAAGAAAGGTGAATGAGACATGAACACCGGCCCATGTTCTAGGGCAGCGACTCTGTCCTCCTCCAGAGAGAATTTGAGAACAAAGGCTTTCTCACCATGAACTGTCATTTCCAGGTTTCCCTTGATTTTCCAGGCTCTCTCCACAACATTTTTCACCACATGAAATGACAGCCTTCTTCCCACAAAACCTCCAACTACTAATTGCTCACATTCTTGTTTGTGAGCTGCTATCACAGGGTCGCTAACCTTCGCAATCAATTCACCATCCACCATAACAAGAGGTCGGTAAAAGAGTTCATCTGAGGAATTTGGCAGGGTGTTCTTAGGTCTGCTAGCTATATCACTCCAATTAGTTCTAGGGGTTTTCACGGGTTCAATCTGTTCAGGGTTTTTTTGGGGTTTTACTGGGTTGTGAGAGCCTGAAGCAGGGACAAGAGGTAACGGAAAATGGGATGGAAGAGGAGGGAAATCGGCTCCTCCAAGTTGAGGTCCCAGATCTGGAGGGGGCCTCCATGTTTTCCAGCTAGTGAGTATTTAACTCACAAAAAACCATATGGATGGTCTAATGAAGAAAAAAGTGTAGAATGCTTGGTAAAGATAAGTGTTATTCAAGCTCTTTCTTTTGGTTCTGAGGTATACCCAACACCATTTAACCCTTTATGGTTGGAATTCTCCTACAAGCTATTTGGTCTACCTCTTTGTAATATTTGTAGATGTGTAGATCACTCAAACAAAAATTGCAGAACACATCTTTTGGAAGGAGAAAAAAGTAGACATCAAACCTCTGGAGAAGCCACTGAAACTACCAACATCGATACCTCATAACCAAAATCTTATGCAAAACAAACATTGGTCAATCAAGAAATCATTTTTTCTACAGGAAATACAAAAGGAAGCGACATATTCAAAACACCAACAAATGTTGTTTTAGAAAATATTCATCAAGCTTCAACTACTTCTAAATCCCAAAAACAAACTCCAGCTAAAAAAAAAAAATCCATAAAAAACCTCGCCTGGATCCAAAACAAAATGTAAACTAAATCAATGAAAAATCTTGCACAAAATGAGGAGAAAACAATGGAAAACATAACCCTGAATCTTAACCCCATTTTTCTCAGAAATGAAGATCCCATTTCGGCAAGAATTCAGAACTCTTCTCCGTACTCTTTCCTAAGTGACGCTACCAAAATCATAGATAAAAAAGTTCTGCTCAAGGGCAATGAAAGAGAAGTAATTTGAAAAACAACCATCAAAACCCAGAAATCCCCAAATCAAAACCCAGATGTTGAAATTAGTGAAAGGAATGTTTTGAATCAAGAGGTTAACAACACAAATAAGGAAAGGAGTATTGAAAATGAAGAGGATTCAACAAAGAGAAACAGATCATCTCCATCGAAGAATGAAGAAGTTGCTATGAAGGAGAATCAAGTAAATCTTTTCAAACCCATAAATCCAATCAAGGAGGTAATTCACTTCCAGCAACAGAATCAGGTAAACAATCAATCTCAAGAAGAAACAGAACAATCAGATAATTTTATTCTTAAAGTGGGAGATATAATCAACTCATGTTACTCATCTATGAGCAATAATATTCTCAACGAAATGGAGGTATGCCTAAACTCTTATCCTTGTTTTAAACTCAATATGCAGAAAACTAAGAGAAACAACATTTATTCGAACACAAAAATAATTGATAGCTTTACCATAAAGAATACAATACACATCAAATTTCTTCTAGATAAGCTCTATTTTCATTATTTTCATGCTTTTTTGCATGTGTATAGTGCTTTCAATAATACTTGTTTATTCTTGAAAATTTCCCAATATGGTATCTATTATTATAGAAACTTTGCTTGTTGTTTTAGGAAAATTTATATTAAACACATTCTAGAGAAATTAGTCTATCCCTCAGTCTCTTATTTTTGGAAATTTATCAAGACCATTGTCTGGAATTGTCAAGGATTAGGAAATCCCAATAAACCTGAAATATATTCTAGTCTAAATGATCTCCTAAGGGCATCCACAATCATGCGATCAGACTAAAACACCAAAGACTAAAAAATTTAGTCTTTAGTCCGGTCCAAGAACAATCGTGTATAGTCGGGCATTGTTCTAGCGAGGCGCCTGGTGTTGGGTGGTGTTCCAGCAATTCGCTTGAAAACACGGGCGAAATCCTAGGATAACGCTTGCTCGAGGCAGAATCCTAGCATCACGCTCGATGTGGGACGGGATCCTAACGTAACGCCTGGTATTGGACGGTATCCTAGGACAACGCTTGAGAGAAGGGCGTTATCCCAGAATCACGCCTGATGGGGCGAAGTGCTAGCAGCACGCCTGAAGAATGTGCGCATGTGCGAACTTTGTGTGTGAGTAGGATGGGACGGGCGTTGTCCTAGCGCACCGCCTGGGATTCCAGGCGAGCTGCTAGGAGCCCGCCCCATTCTGGCTTCCTTCTTCATTTATAACAACACTAAACTTTATAAAATTAATTTATAATGAGAATTTTAGGGTTTTAATTGAATAGAATTTAAGGGTTTAATTGAATAGAATTTTAGGTTTTAATTGAATAGAATAAATTGTTGAATTTAAGTTAAAATTCAGAATATTTTTTTGTTGGTATTTTAGTTGAATTGAATTTATAATTGATAGTTATAATTTTGGGTTTAATTGAATAGAAGAAATTGTTTAATTTAAGTAAAAATTGAAAAAATATTTAGTTAATTTTAGTTGGGTTGTGGATAATTATTTGATTAATTGAATAATATTATTGTTTATGAGATTTGGGTACTCTATTAAGTGAACAACATATGCAGTTGCAAAGTTATTTTCTTTATTACCTAGTTATAATAGTATGACATTATCTTAGTTCATACATATTCCAACAGTTGCTTACATATTTATTGAAACTTAACCTTCTTACATGTTTGACATAAGTAGTATTTGTTTCCAATAGATTCAGGTTTTTTAGAAGTGAGCCGCTTCATCTTACCATCACATAAGGTTGAAATCCAGTATTTCCTTTTTTTGCTTTTCTAAGAAACAAATACCCCTTGCAGTTGGTTAGTATGCATTTTCTACCTTCCCAAGGACAATCTCTTGCAACATGACCAGCAGAAATACAAAGAAAACACTTGGTAATTGGTGATGAGCTTGAACCCTCCATTATGTATGTTTTGTTTGAAATTTTTTCAAGAATTGTGTTGTTGAAGCAGAAGATGAGACTTTGCAGGTGATGGTGGTGGAATAGGGTATGACAACGTTCATTTTATAACTGCAGTGCCAACGGTCACTTTTTTTGAACAAAGTAAAATCAGACCGTTGAATTTTAATTAATCTTAAAAAACAAAAAAAATGAAATAAATAATAAAATTATGATACATTAAAAGATAACAATATATCGGTTAAAGATAAACTGAAAATAACTAAATTAATTCATAAAAGTTGAAACTTAATATGGCAATGCTAATAAAACTTCCCTTCACAAAGGTTTAAGGTATTCCAAGAATCCTTTATGGTTGGTTTAATCTTTTCTTCAAAATTTCTGCCTTCTTAAGTTCGACACACAGTCTTGATACATCATCCATCCCGGAGAGATCCATCGTCATTATACGAAACTCCTCTTCTATAAATATTTTCCATCATTTCCTGTTGGGCGCTAAATTTTGCTTTCCCTTTTGTCTTCTGTCATTTCGCCTTATTTTTTCTCAATTGACGGATATATGTGTTAGGGATATCTCCTATGTCTTCATAGCCACTGGAAGCTTCTAGGCTTAAGTCTTGTGTTTCCCGGTTGTCCTCACCGCTTTCGTAATCTGACTCAGCTTGTGATGAATCGAAAACAACTGTCGATCGTCTGGAATATTTTATATTATCTAACATAACC
The DNA here is from genome assembly GCA_023531435.1 of Papaver californicum. NCBI lineage: Eukaryota > Viridiplantae > Streptophyta > Magnoliopsida > Ranunculales > Papaveraceae > Papaver > Papaver californicum. The sequence continues at coordinate 1,030,791 of JAJJMC010004794.1, read as the reverse complement.
GTGTTGTACTCTTCATGCTTAAAACTTTTCCCACCATTAGCTTCCTTGAAAAGCCTCTTTACTTCTGCAATCTATTTTTTGAAATTCAATTTAGTGGAGGATATACAATTCAAAACATTAATGTAATCGTCAAAATTAAATGAGTAGTTACCTTATTTTCGGGGCCCCATCTAGTATGATGTTCACGTTCCACTTATGTCTCCTTTGCAGAGAAAAGTGCCACATCTTTACTTATAATTTGAAATCGTTTCTGAAGGGAGGTCCAAGTGCGTTGTAGCATCGAAGGTATGACTTCTTTCATCTGATACAATATACGAGACCATAATCTTTCTTCTAATTGATCGGTACCAATACTACAATCTTGATATATTGACAAATGAATTGTACACATCGTTACATCTTCAAATGTAGTAAAATTGGACCTCATGGTCTTGATGGCGGCATAATTCTAATCGATTCGGAAACTTATTAAACGAAAAAAAACTTAATTATTTTCGAATACTAACTAGATAGCAATGAGTGAGTCTAGCAAAATGAAATTGGATTAGTATTCCATATATAGTGTAAAAATATAGCCGTTGGAACGAAAACGGTTAAATCAACGGTAACATCTCAACGGTACACTCAACGGTAAACATATTGCAACGGCATTCTGCTCTCGCGTAGCTCTAGAGTAACGCCTGGACACACCAAATCACAAGCGGCACTCTAGGATCCCGCCTGGTGTTGGGAGTATTCCTAGAACACCGTTTCGTTGGGGCGTATCTCTAGAGCCCCGCCTGGTGGTGAGATCCTAGTACTCCGTTTCATCACAAGCCCCCAGAATAACGCTTGATCAGGCGAACTACTAGCCTACTGCCCGTGTTTCTGAGCGTTGTACCAGAATAACACTTGGCTCTGAGCGAATTACTACGACGCCGCTTAGCATCAAGCGGTACACTACGATCCCGCTTGACTATAACCTGTTTAGTCGGGAACAATAATTACTTCTAGTCAGCTACAGTCGATTTCTTCAACTATCCATTATATCTCGTCGTCCCACTGCGCTACGATTTTTCGGACTAAAGATCACTTTTGATCTTTAGTCAGCCTTTTGATCGTCCCATTATGGACTATCTAAGCGGAGAAAATCCAGATATCTTGTTTGTATCTGAAACTAAACAACAAACAAAAAATGTTGAAATTATTCTTAGGAAGATAAATATTCAAAACTATTGGATTGTTCCACCAAGAGGCACTGCTGGGGGACTAATCTTGGCTTGGGTTTCTGATCATGTGCCTATTTGTCTTAATAACTTTGTCAGCTGGCATGGTGGAGCAAAACCTTTTAAATACTTTGGTCTTTGGATGAACCATCCTCAATGTAAAACCTTATAAAAACTTCCTGGAACTATGAATTTAATGGTTCTCCTGCTTTCTGCTTCACTAAAAAACTCAGCAATGTTAAACTCAATCTAAAAAATAGAACAGAGAAACATTTGATAATATAAATACTAATATAGAAAAAATAAACAGAAACTAGATAATGTTGATAAAAACAGTCCCACGGATGGTAAAGCAAGAGATCTTGCTCATCTAACCTCTAAATTAACTAATTGGTATAATGTCAGAGAGGAATTTTAGAGAGTTAAAAGTAGAGAGCAAACTCTTGCCATAGGAGATATAAATACTCAATTTTTTCATGACTATGCTAGGCAGGGATATAGAAGAAACATGACAAATACTCCAAAAAACAAATCTGGAATTTGGCTGCATGAAAAACAAGAAATAGCAGACAATCTAACCCAACACTTCAAAAAAAAATCTACTAATGTTAACCCTATAGTAGATGAAAATATAACAGACCTAATACCTACTAGCATTAATGAAACTGATAACCAAAACCTTGAAACAATACCATCAATCACTGAATAAGAAGTACCATATTCTTTATGGAACCCAACAAAAGCCCTGGACCCGATAGCTTTCCCCCAAAAAAATTGGGATATTGTTCATCCAGAATTAGTTCAAATGATCAAAAAAAAAAATTTAACACAGGGTACATTCTCAAAGAACTAAACTCTGCTTTTGTTTCTCTAATACCTAATGTCCCTAAGCCTGTCACAGCTGCTGAATTCAGACCAATAACTTTATGCAACACAACTTGTAAAGTTATCTCTAAAATCCTAGCTAATAGAATGAAGTCACTTTAAAAAAAAAACTAATATCTCCATATCAATCTGCCTTTATACCAGGTAGACAGATAACGGATAACATTATTGTGGCACATGAACTTATCCATAATATGAGGAAGAAAAAAAAGTTAATGAGAATAAAAATAGACATGTCTAAAGCCTTCGATAGAGTAGAATGTGGATGATCTGTCTACAACAAAAATTTATATCCTGATAAATGGTTAATGAGTATGTAAACACGTCGTATTTTACATCTTAAATTATATTTATTAGTTTTCTATTTTGTACAAATTTAATAATTTTATTTAGTTTCACAGTTCTTAGAAAATAAAATTCAATGGACTAAAATATAAAAACTTGTCAATAAAATGGACGTAAATCAGAAACTAACCTTAAAATTATTCAAATGGTCATATCAAAAACACTGATATCGGTGATACAAGAATTTGGGAAGTTCGGAACTAATGAATTGGCCAGACATCTAATTCAGTGGAGTAATAAGACCTAAGTATTGGAGTACCGTCAAAAGACTTGATAATCTATTGCCCGAAAGTAATGGGTAGGATTCTTATATTGTGAATAAGTAAAAATGACATCACGTGGTTATAAAGAGCTGGCGTATACGGGATCGAAGGAAGTTGATTTGTACCGAGATCTTTGCATTGAAGGAAATGAAAACTCTCCTTTTTAATGTGTGATATGAACACGGTAAAGGAAGAAATAAGCTATTTTGTTTGATCTTATACCACTGCTACATGGGACCTACTAGTTGCTGACCGAGTATCCAAGGTTAAAAGAGAAACAAAACTATTCGTTTGATATTTTGGATCTCATATATATTTATCACCAATGAGATTGGAGCATCATTATTCTTTAAACTCAATTAAGGGATTCTAAGCTTGGAAACAGGTGGACCATTCACTTATATAATTAGTGGATGTTGGAAGGTGGGAGGGAGGTCAGAAAGGTGTACAGAGGGAGAGTTCCTGTCCGGAGTTCGGGGTCGAGCAATTAGGGTAGTTTAGTACTTTCACTTTATATTTTTATTATGGTTAGATAATCTTTCTACTAGAATTAAGATAAAGTCCTATGATATAGGATAGATAATTTTAATATATTTTTAATAATAATTTTTATAATTCTTTAATTTCGCTCGTCAATGATAATAATTCTTTTTATATATCAAAAAATTTGGAATTTATGATATTTAATTTTACACGCTAATTAAAATAGAAAAAAATATTAGTAAACTGAGAATTTTTTTATCGGTTTAAATGTTTTATCATTTTAGACGTCAAACCATGTTCTAAATCGTCAGTAGACAGTTTGGAGAGTTATAATTTATTTTCTGAAAAACATCTTTTCATCTTATTAGCATTTTAATTAATTAAAAATTAAGAATTGCAATTCTAAAATCCTTGTGGAACGAATTGTGCTTGTATACTGTCTCATCGACAGCCGTGCTCTTGCGGTATAATTAAAATCCCATCGATGGCACACTTTGTGGTTATTTCAAACCAACAAGAGGTCTTAGACAGGGAGACCCATTGTCTCTCTATCTATTTTTTTTGTATGGAATCTTTCACCAGAACCATATTAAAAGCTGAAAGCCAGAATTTAGTAAAAGGTCACAAAATTACTAAGAATGCTCCATCTGTGTCTCACCTCCTTTTTGCTGGCGATTGTGTAGTATTTTGTGAAGCCAATGTCAATACTAGCAACAATCTTGTTAAGATTTTCACTGACTTTGGTAAGGCTTCAGGTCAATTAATGAATATGAGCAAATCAGGAATGGTTTTTAGTGCTCATAATAATCCTAATATGATGAATGAAATCCAAAATAATCTTGAAATAAAAACCATTCCTTTGGATGATAAATATTTAGGAGATCCTTTATTATATCAAAAATTAAATGTTTCGAACCTATTGTCCAAAACATGAAAACTAGAATTCTAAGATGGCAGAAGAAGAACCTAACTATGGCAGGTAAAACAATTTTGATCAAAACAGTAACTAATACCACGAGTAACTATCAAATGACATGTTTTAAACTACCAAAAAAATTTTGCAAAAATATAAACAAAATTCAGCGTGACTTCTGGTGGGGGAAATATTGAAACTCCCAAAGGGTTATACCTCAAACAATGGACTAATATTTGTAAATATTTGGAAAGTGGCGGATTAGGTCTTCAAAACATGCAACTTTTTAATAAGGCAATGCTTGCCAAGATAAGATGGAGATTAAATCAAGATCCAAACTTTCTTTGGGCTAAAATTCTTAAAGAAAAGTATTATCCAAATATTGATGTAATGCATATTGATACCCAACCAAAACAAACTGATAGTTGGGTTTGGAAAGGAATTAAGAACATAATAGAATTAATCCATACAAACTACTTCTGGGTTGTGGGAAAAGGTAATAAAATCAAAATATGGTGTGACTCCTGGATACTAACAAGAAACTTCCGTTCCGAAAACCTGATTTAGAAAACACATATCTAAATTGGGTAAGTGATCTGATCACCAAGGAAAAAACATGGGATATGAATAAACTCAACTTGTGCTTTGAAACACAGAAATAAACATTATAACTCAGATTCACATTCCAACTCGTGAAACAGAGGATCAAATCATATGGACCCTGAAAAATGATGGCAAATTTACGGTTAAATCTCTCTATAACCATCTAATTTACAATAACACTGATAACACTAATTGGAACTATATATGGCAGTTAAAAGTCTCTCCCTCAATAAAAGTAATTATTTGGAAAGTTGCACAAGCCATTCTACCTAATAGTATGCGTATTGCTGTAATATTAACAAACATAAATATAAATTGCCAACTGTGCAATACCCACAATGAAACTCTAACTCATCTTTTCATGGAATGCAATTTTGTAGCCCGGGTATGGAACCACTTGAACTTTCAGATGTATTATGTGAAGCAAAATACTAATACATGTCATGAATGGCTCAGTAGCTGGACTAATAGTTCTGAAAGTGATAGTAGTTTTATAGCTGGGCAGAACTTTATAACACCATATCTTGCCGTATTTGGAAAACCCGTTGTGATAAAGTGTTCAAAAAAGAAGAACAAAACAGTTTGAGAACTGCTGAAACTATAAAAAAAAATATCCATGACATTAATTATAACATAAACCAAAGTTTATACTATGATCCTATGCAAGATGTTGATCTTAAAATTAACACCTTTAAAATGTTGGCACTTCTCAGGACTATTCAGATATAGGATCAATATAGCCATATCAATGCTACCGGATATAAGTGCTTCTGCTATTGGGATGATTTTAATTGATGATGCAGGTAACTGCAAAGAAGCTAGAGGAAAATCCTTAGGATGGAACTCTAGAGACTTATTAGAGCAGGAAGGAGCTGAAGCAACATTTCAATGGGCAAGGGAACTCAGTGGACACCACATTGAATTTCAAAGTGATTCTAAACCTGTGCTCGAGTTGCTTCTTGGAATGTATGCAAAAGCTAAAGAATAAAGATTCAGAAACAACTTTTTTTTTTGGAAACAATAATAGTAATATGGTTAATTTCAAAGCTAATTCATTCAATCTAGTTAGTATATTTGATAATTTTCTCCTGGCCAACATTTCTAAATTATGTACTAAATCTGTCATAAACAATAGATGGACATACGGAAACCTCAGTAACCTAATCCGAGATCTACGTAACAATCCTGAATTCAGTTGGTCTCTACTGTACCCAAACATTGTGGGATAACTCTGTATTTTGTTGTTTTTATTTATCTATAAAAAAATCAAAATCAATTATATTTAATACTCCCTCCGTTTCAGCAAAAGTGTTACTATCACTTTTTTCATTTTAACCTAAATATAGGCCAAAATGAAAAAGTGATAGTAACACTTTTGCTGAAACGGATGGAGTATTACTAAAAACAAGAAATCTTTGCTAAACTCTAGAGCCTAAGGGCGTCCTAATGCGTCGAAAAACCGACTTTGTTTTACCGCAAGCGCACAGTGTCGAAAGATGTAGACAATAACAAATACGGTTCGTTCCCACGAGGAGTTTGGATTAAAATATTTTTTTAGGTTTTTTTTATAAAGAATTAAATTAACTAATAAATTAAAATTATTTAATAAAGTTTTAAAAACAGTACGAGGAAAATGTTAAGGTTCCGGGAATCCGTTGTAGGTCAGGGTTTAATTGTGTTCGTCACATAGGGTCTCAATTTTACTCATGTACAGTATCAAATCTAGCTACTAATACACGAAAGATTTTTAATTAAGCACTAAAGAAAGAATTTTTGAAAAGAATTGTTTGTTCTCAACCTAAAGTAGAATTTCGAAGTACTAAATATACCGGGCATAAGAGTCAAAGAATATTCATAAAATGATTTAATACGAGGTTTCAACGAGTCCTTCTACTAATCAAACAATGAACTATACATGGCATAGAACATGAAAAATCATCGAGACGGTAAAATGTTGAGAGAGAGACAAATTAATAATATTTAGTTCATACAGTTAAAAACCCTAGTTTCGAAACACAAATAAAAATCGTCTCTACAAGTTCATCCTTTCGCCCTAACAAGAGAATTAACCCAACATGACTTTCTCAAAAGCCATAGATTAATAAGAAAATAATACAAAATAACCCTTTTTTAGTGTTCCCGACTTCGTCAATTCTGTCGAGAAATCACATATACGTGAGTCGGCCTCTTCTGTCTTCTGTATGGTATGTCGAAGTATATGTAGTATTTTGTCTAAGGTTCTGTATCTCTCTGTGTAGGTATATCTTCTATCAGGCGTGAGTGGTTCTATTTATAGAGGATAGTCAGCCCAATTTCCTAACTAGAATCCTAGGCTGAATGGGACTCTCTACACACCACCGACTAAACAAACTATTCTTGTTATACACGGTTAGTTTCCTTCTTCGACCCAACTTCTGAATCTTGAGCCACACACTTCTCTCTTCTAACCGAGAATATCTCAACCCATCGGTCAAAAGCTATACATCCATTCAATTACCATCATCTCCACTGAATCCGTAACCCACTCAAGCTTCTCCCTGACTTCTCTCTCAAGTCTTGCCAATAGCTACATCATCGACCACCATCCAAATTCAACCATCACTCTCACCAACATGATTGCAGCCATCTAACTGCCAACAGCAACACCGAGCTCCAACACCATCTATGGCTATCACTTGGCTCGAGTCATCATCAGCTCACAGCACATCTCTGCCATCACAGGTTCAACACCAACTCTCCCAGCCATGATTGCACTGCCAACCATCACAGACTCTTCTTGTCAATTGAACCATCAACTGCCCAACAGTCCCTCACTGGTTTCTCAAGTTCAATCTTGAGTTGTTCTCTGCTAAAAATCTATCACTGTCTCTAACTGCCACTAAACTGCAACATTCAACTACCATTCGAGCTCCATCTGCCATGCATGAGTCTATCACCAACAGTTTCGATCATCACAGTTGCATCACCGTGGATCACCACAGCCACCAGTCGATGGCTCGAACAACCATTGATCACTTCTTCCATTAATGGGCTACACTTCTCCTTCTTGCTGGTTTGCACAAGTTTACTGTTAACATCAACCACCAAACATCATCGAAGTTTCATCACCGCTCTTCTCTGCAAACATAACTCGAAGAAGAAGAGGGCTTCCTGATTAAAATAGATGGTGCTCTTATAAATATTTGAATTCTGGCAGCCCTGATCCAATGGTCTGGTGCCATTAGAATTATTTGAATCTTGGCATCCCTTAGCTTATAAAGGGGTGTAAATAGTAATCTCCTATTAAATGACCAATTTGCCTTAATTCTTGTTTCGCTCGTAACTTTCTCATACGAAGTCAGAATGACCTCGTTCTTTCGCCGTTGGATTCGTAATCAAATTCTCTACAAGATGGAGGGTAGAAATCCTGGAATGGACTGAGATATACTGGGTCTTTGGTAATTCTTCTCTTGTAAAGCTCCATTTCGCTTGTTTCAGAGATGTAACCTAATAAAACACAAAAACTAGAAAAGTAATACTAACACACGGTAATTCACACAAAATATAGCAAATAAGAATAAGGAAATGATACTTAAAATGTATAAATTATGCATTTATCAAATTCCCCCACACTTGCCTTTTGATAGTCCTCGAGCAAACTACAAATCTAAACTAATCTAAAATACAACTCCCTTTCGTTGAGGAAACGGTTACACTTAGCATGTGTAACAAGCCTTTAAACCCCTAGGTGTCCCTAGTGGACGAGTTATAGTCTCGTGAGGGTTTACAAGAGAATTACCCACAAAACCTACTCCAACTTTTAAATATTCCAAAGCACCTGCATCCAAAGAGCTACGAAGACATAAAGTTTCTGAACACTAACAATAAGAAGTTTGAAGTATAAAGAACATTATTCTCATGCTTAATTCTTGAGTTAGGAGAAAACCACCATGTAAAAGAATCTAGGTTCGAGAGTGACCGAATATTTCTGCCTCACCAATAAGGTTTTATGAATTTGACACTCAAAGGACGCACTTTTATGGTTCACACATGTGTGCAGGCAGGAATGAAGATAGAAATCCTACACACGTTGAAAGGTAGGAAGGAAATGTAACCTTCCGAATCATATGGAGATGTTATCCCATACAAAGTAGGACGAAAAAGACTCCCTTTTTATTTTTCTAGTGACCTCTAAGAAAGGAAATCAACCACTATGCAAGGATTGGAATGCTTACTTACCTTCTCATCCGATCGGCAATCAACACCACTCTCACAGTATCCAATAAAAACGTCTTCGGTCTTCAACTGTAGATGATGAACTCTTGAACTTCGTAGAACCTTGAATTTATAACTCATTTCCTCCATTTCTTGTTATTAGAAACTTCTCCATAGATTTGTTCTTTCCCACGACCTTATTGAAAGAATACAAAGGAAAATCTAAACTTAAAGCACTGATTATTTTTTTATTTTATTTTTTTATTTTTTTTTCTTACAATATAATCTGAAAAATAAATGATGAAATTACTACGACCGTGGGATAAAGACTTTACCACTTGATTCTGAACTTCACTAACTCACATCTTTTGACTTCTTTTGCTTTTGTACATAAGTCTTTAACATGTTAATTGTATTGTTACTTTACTTGAATATGCAATTTGCTCTTTCTTAAACGGTTGCTTTTAAACCTTGACTGTCTTCAAATTTTTTACAAATTTTTGATGTTCTACTTGTTGGTAATATGTTTCTATGGACCTGTTATTATCGAGAGAATGGTGTTAACTGCAAACAAGACTACAAGATAGAGTTAGCAATTCTGATGGCACCCTCATGATTGATAGAAATAACACTCAAGAGATCAAAAAGTAGTGCTGAAATTGGTGCGAGGTTAGGTAGCTCATCATTCTACCCGGAATTTGCACAGATGAAACACTCTAAATGGATAATTTAAGGTTTGGTGCCTCACTCATGGGTATTGAATGATCAACAACTCTAATACTGTACACTCTACCGGCGGTTTAAGTCCATTTTTGTCAGCTCTAGGCTCTCAACAACTAAGCACTCCGAATATAGTTCTATAATAGTTCTAATTTCAGTTGTTTCGGTTAGAACTCCGTATGTAAACGTAGCAAGAAGTATACTAAGTGACTCTAAAATATCTAAAAGTTGGAGGTTTTCATGCAAATAATTTCAAAAAAGTTGAAAATTCTCTACCTAATGTATACTTAAGAACTCTATATGCTTATACTCCCCCACACTTAAACTTTACATTGTCCTCAATGTAAACTAACTCATTCAATGTAAAATCAAGATGGGAAATCCTAAAATAGCATAAAACAAGCAATCAAAAACTAAACAGATAAGGTGAAGGAAACAAATTTGATGGGTTGACTCCCATGAAGCAAATGATACTTGAATCCCTGCTAAAAAGAAACAAAAACGAAAATCCTACTAATATACACTAAACATGGACTCAAATATTATTAGTCTTAAAAACCGGGTCTTCGAGGAGGACAGTTTCCACCTCGGTGTTTGTAAGCTCTAAATAGGGTTTCACTCTTTGTCCATTAACTTTGAAAACATTACCAGATTCTCTATTATCAAGTTCGACAGCCCCATAAGGGAAAACTGCTTTGATATAATACGGGCCTGTCCAACGAGATCTTAACTGACCAGGAAATAAATGCAACCTAGAATTATACAAGAGAACTTTCTGTCCAGGTTCAAACGACTTTCGACTAATCGACTTATCATGAAATGCTTTAGTTTTCTCTTTGTAAAGCTTTGCATTTTCATATGCATCATTCCTAATTTCTTCTAACTCATTGAGTTGAAGTTTACGGTGATTCCCAGCTGTAGACAGATCAACATTAAGGTCTTAATTGCCCAGTAGGCTCTATGTTCTAACTCAACAGGTAAATGACAGGCTTTTCCATAGACAAGTCTAAAGGGAGACATCCTAATGGGTATCTTATAAGCAGTTCGTATGCCCAAAGTGCATCCAATAACCGTGTAGACCAATCTTTATGATTAGGATTAACTGTTTTCTCTAATATCTGCTTAATTTGTCGGTTAGAAACTTCGACTTGACCACAAGTCTGGGGATGATATGGTGTAGAAACTTTATGTGTAATGGAGTACTTACTCAAAAGTGTCTTAAAAGATCTATTGCAAAAATGTGATCCTCCATCACTAATAATGGCTCTAGGGGTAACAAATCGAGAAAATATGTATTCTCTAACGAACTTGATCACAACATGGCGGTCGTTCGTCTTGGTAGGTATTGCTTCTACCCATTTAGACACATAATCAACCGCTAATAAAATGTAGACATTACCATTCGAAGTGGGAAAAGGTCCCATGAAGTCTATCCCCCATACATCAAATATCTCAACTATCAATATGGAGCTTAACGGCATCATATTCCTCCTAGTAATCTTACCTAACTTTTGACACCTATCACAACTCTTGCAAAACTCGTGAGAATCATAAAACAAGGTTGGCCAATAAAATCCACATTGCAAAAATTTTGCAGCAGTTTTCTTAGCACTAAAATGGCCTCCACAAGCATAAGAATGGCAAAAAGTGACAATACTCCTAACTTCCAATGGCCATTTATGTTGTAAAAATGTGGAATCACGTCATGTCAAAGTAAATCAACCTCAATCAATGGTACACTTAAGATAATTGTAGCAATCAAGTGAAATATCATTAAGGTTATAATAAACTGCTCTGCAAACATCTAAGAAGGTTATGGAAACCATTAAAGAATGAAGCAAATGCAAAATAAAACAATGAAGAAATTGATTAAAGATGTGGGATTTGGTGTTTCCTCCCCTATAAAGATTTTTAATTTTCATTACCTCCCTTAGAAATTTCTAATTAGTGAAACCTCATATTGTCAAGTATTCCAACCATTTTCCAGTTAGCTGAGTTAGCAGGAGTGTACACGTGGAAAATTCAAAATACGTTTTGTCAAACTACCCAAACTACCCTCATGTGTGTTTTACATTATTACATGTTCCCTGTATTTCATTCTCTTCTTTCTGTACCAGAAACCTGTCTACCATTAAAACTTCGTTGCAAGCTTTGATTTTCCTTCATAACTCAATTCGCTTTGTAGAAATCAAGTTGCATAGAAATCCAACTTCCTTAACCTCCATCAACTCTCAAATACCTCTTAATCCCCTTCATTTATCATATGTAATTCGTTTAAAAACTAGTACTACAAGAACCTAAATATTGTAATCAATAAATATGTAGCAAGTAGCAACAATATATAAATATATGGAACATTCGTCATGTAATTGTTGATAATGATACCATCCCCCGAAGAAGGTTTTGATCATAGTAAAATTTTATCTCCACAACCTACTAGCTTGATCAAGAGTAACCAAGTTGCCAATGATAATGATACCATCTTCTGTGAATCAAAGAATTATATATCCAATAAATTATAAATTAAATGAGCTAAGATGTGTAAATTGATAGAATAAAATTATGTTACTTATATTATTACGGATACAAGAATAAACTGAAAGATTGCACAAGTATCTTCCCCGATAAGAATCGCTAAGGAATACACCAACAAACGAGAACAAGTAAACATACATTTACTAATACTATTTGCAATTATGATATCAAGGAGTAATTTAGAAGAATTGTACAAATTAAGATATTTATTCGTAGGTTTTCGAAGAAATTTAGAACCCAAATATTTTTATTTGGGATCAGGTTGTCAAATTTGGGTGTGATAGACAAAACTAGATAACTGCTCGACGATATACCCAAAAAGCTATAAAAAAATCGAGCTTCAATATCACGAATCGAACAAGTAAATTATCAGATCGAAAAATAAATTAGTTACAAGTCATGGAATTCTTGTTCATAATAATTAAATTCAAAGAATAAGAGTGAGAAAGTGAGAAAGAAAACGCGACAATCAGATGTGGTGTGTAATGACAGTAACTCTTGGTTACACTTCTGTTACACAATGTGTAACTGTAATTGTCAAAGCTCATCTGTTCTGAGCTGTCATTTCCAATGACTTGTCTTGTTATGATTGGTCTATTGTGTCAGTCATGGATTGGGTCTTTTTGTATATGTTAGTATTAATATTTTTGTGTTTTCCTTGTATATGTATTCAAGACAATTGATTATAATCAATTGCACCTGTAATTCATTTCAAGTTTTAATAAAAGATAATCTTTATATCAGTGTGTACGGTAAGTTCGAATCCAATATTCTTGTACTTCTTCTCCTTTTCTTTTCTTAGAATCCAAATCTTCATTCGAATTCTGTTGATAATGATGCACTAAGATGAAGACATGCCCCATCCTCTATCTCTTTGTTACTAATTAAAAAAAAAAAACTCTCTTTGTTACAGATCATGGATTCAATTTCATAACAACATTCACCATTATAAATTAAAATCCGAAATATCTAATTTCATTGACAAAACGTTAGCATCATATAATCATCATCATCTATGTTTTCAAAATCCCCAAGTTCATAACTCCCTAAAACAAAAATAGAACTCATCACAGAGAAAACCTAAAAAAAGATAATAACTGAAGGAGGATTAATGAATCATCCAACCAATCAATCAATCGGCATTTTGCATAATATCTCCGGACGTAAACTTAGATCCCTTATCTTTATAAACATGATCTATACCTTTAGCTTTATGATCCATAAGAGGTTTTGATAGACACATTTTTGTGTCTGATTTGATCTCATTTCTTTATTTTGTTAGTACTAATTTTGTACTTATTTGGGTGTTTTATGTGTGTGTAGGTGTTTTTGGAGAAACAAACTCGTATGGAAAAACTTGCTCGAAAAGTGATGTTGGCACCTCAAAATTACTAAAGCCACCCCCATTCAGGATTAGGGGCACTCAATCTTCTTCACTGGAGAAACAAATTTTGGCGGGAAATAATAATTTGAATTTGTGATTTTTTCAGGTTCGATTTTGAGATGGATTCAATCACATATTTTGATTGGGATGGACTTGTTAGAGCTAAATAAAGTTACTATGGGTATTTGATTCGATTAAAAATGGCCAGATCATCGGTTTGGGAGAAAACATGACGAGAAATATTCTCGGGATATTTTTGGTTATATTTGGGAAGATAACGTGTGACTGGGGAAGATTACGTGTGTCTAGAACAACTTTTTAGCATGGTTGGAACAAGTCTAACACCAGCAGACATGTGAGAATCAATAACAAAGAAATAAAAGGAAATTATTCCCGTGAAGCTGCAGAGAAGGAAACAAGAATTTATGGAGTTATTACGCGTGATTTTGTTGTTGCTGGGTGTATATATAGAGTCCTTGGGAGTCAGAGAGGGCTATTGAGAGTTTGGAGAAGTAGAGCAAGAAATCACGAGTTAAAAAAAAAAATTCAGCTGCTGAAGAATGTGAAGAACATAGAATATGCAACGGTTCCTTCAACCAATCTGTCATATTTTTTTCATCCCAACTGCAACATTTATCTTCAGCTTTGCAACATTTATCTCCAGCTTTGAAACACTTGCTTTGTAATAGTGAGTCTGTAACGCCTATAAACGTTGCAAACTCGTTGTTTTCTTCATATTTTTTTTTCCTTTTTCATCTTGTAAACACTTTTGAGCAATGAATATGAATTTTGAGTGTGTTTTCAACATAGGGAGCTAAACCTAATCCCTGGGGCGACGGAGGAAGCTATTTTTCCAATGAAAAAGTGGTATTTTCTATTTATTTAATTTGTGCAATTCTATTTATGATTATTTCCTTGGATTAAAAATTGATTTAATGATTTTTGTTAAGCAATTGTGATTTATATTGTTGGAACATGCTTAGCCTAGGGTTTTGATGGACCATGCTTTCGATATACAATTGTTATTTCTAAATTCTATGTTCGTAATATTTTAGAATCAAATTGAATGTATGAATTGCATAGCTACAATAATTGAATTAAAATCACTTTAAAAATTGGTAAATATTGGAATCTTAGCCTCGGTACTCTCTAATCTTGAAATCAACTTCAATTGAGTCTTGTTATTTCTAGTTTAGTTTTAATTCTTAAGTCTAAAATCAAAATCTTCACAAGTTCTGAAACAAACCCTTTCTTACCACTGTCTACAATCACATCAATTTTTGGCGGCGCCGACGCGGACTTGTCTTTAGGTTAGGTTTTAGATTTAGTTTTGTTTATTTTTAATTTTCTTATAATTTATTTTATTTGATTTTACTTTGGGCATATTCTTGTCTTTGGTGTGCAGGTTATATTCTGCATTTATTGTGGATTTGCCTACCGAAAAGGTAAGTAGTGTACTCCAAGATTATTTTTTTACGTTTTTACTTTAGGTTAGTTATTATTTTAATTAATTTCTTTTATTTTTTTAAATAATTATATTAGGATTTTTTTTATTCTTATTTGTTTCAATTTTTTTTATTTATTTATAAAAAACCACAAGTGCACACACCAATTGCATTTCTTGTCAGACACCAATTTGTAGGAAAACTTGTGGGAAAGTACGGTGAACCCTTTGGGCGTTATCATCCGAAACACCACAAACCCCAGCCTTGTACCTTTGACCAGTGTTTGGTTGTAGGTATATTTTGCTGTGGTAACCCAAGCTTACCCAAATTAGTAAACCCAGCATTTGCAGGTGCACAAATTTTGTTAGTGTATGCCAAAACCGCTCGACATCATCATTGAGTGGGCTTGGAAAAGAGTTAATCTAGGTCGTCTAATCAGTGAAAAACCTAGTAGTTCTTATTGTAAAAAAGGGGAGCTCGAAGATTCTTCTTTTGAGAGCCTTGTCTTTTGAAACTTCAGTTTTGAGAACTTATCTCTGAGTGAGGAAAGTACCCCAAGTACTTCGATTGTGCCAGCAATGGCAACTTTGAAAGACTATATGTACCCAACTAGGTCCAACCGACCATCGTGTATTAAATTGCCTACCATTACGGATAATTATGAGTTGAAACCTGGTATTTTTCAGATGGTCCCTGTATTTTTAAGGAAAGTTGATGAAAACTCTTACTTTTATGTTAGGGATTTTGAGGAAATTTGCGGAACAATTAGAATTAAAGACCTTAATGATGAAGTCTTAAAACTTAGGATGTTTTCTTTTTCCTTAAGAGATAAATCCAAGTCATGGCTGCATAACTTACCATCTGAGTCAATATAAACGTGGGATGAACTTAGGACTGCCTTCTTTCAGAAGTTTTACCCTAAGCATAAAACTGCATCCATTAGGAAGAAAATTAGTGCCAGTATGCAACAAGAAGGAGAATCTCTTTATAGATTTTTAGAGAGATTCCATGATTTTTTGTATTAATGTCCCCACCACGGGTTCGAGAAAATAAAACTAGTCCAGATTCTATATGAGGGTTTAGACTATTCGACCAAAGCCATGGTCGAGTCTTTACGTGCTGGCGGATTCCTGAATAAAACTGCTGATCAAGCTTACACCTTTTTAGAAGAAGTGGCTGAAAAATACCAACAGTGGGTGTCTTGTGTTGAACCCCCTACAAGACTTTTGGTCAACAGTTTTGAGTCAGACACTAAGTTTGCTGCTCTATCTAGACGGTTAGAAGCTTTAGAATTGAGTCAGTCTAAACATAAGTCTTTTGTTGAACTCGATGATAGGAATAAAGCCTCTCAAATCTCTAGTTGTGGAATAAAGCCCAATAACTTGTTTTGGGAAGGACAGATTAGTGAAGAGCAAGCCTATGCTCTTTATAACAACTCTAGGTTTGAAAACCCTCAGAAGTTTGACCCATACTCGGAAACCTACAATCCCGGTTGGAAAAAACATCCTAATTTTTCGTGGTATAAAGGTCAGAATCAAGGATAGACTAGCAATCCTCAAGTTCCACCAGGGTTTAGTTATCCCAAGAACCCATCAGAGCCAACTTACTCTCAAAACCCTTCTTAGAATAGAATTACTAGCTTAGAGGAATCTCTTTCTATGTTAGCAAAGAGCCAGGTAGTTTTCAACAAGAAACCAAGCAGAATTTTCAAACTAGTACCCAGACTCTTGCTAAGTTAGAACTTTAAGTAAGCCAAATAGCTAAGACTCTAAGTGAGAGAGAAAACGGAAGGTTTCCTAGTCAAACAGATCCTAATCACAAGGGAGAGAAACAGTTCAATCATGTGAACTCTGTTATAACCCTTAGGAGGGTCGAGTAATAGACAATAAGGTAACCATACCTGATAGTGAACATGTTGTAGCTCACCCTTCTGAGCCAGTAACTGAAGAGACTGATAGAGTCTCTAAAGAGTCTAATGCGGTTTCTGAGAAATCCAATTTTGTGCCCAGAGCCCCATTCCCACAACTGCTAGTACCAACTAAGAAGGAATCCAACTTTAATGATATATTGGAGATTTTTAAGCAAGTCGACATAAATCTTCCTTTTGCAATCAGACAGATTCCTACTTATGCCAAGTTCCTTAAGGATCTTTGTAGGCGAAAGTGAAAGCTTAGTGTACATAAGAAAGCCTTTTTATCTAGTCATGTAAGTTCAATTATACAAAACAACATAACTCCTAAGTACAAAGACCCAAGTTCCCCTACAATTTCTTGCACAATAGTAACTACCGTGTTGAGAAATCGTTACTTGACTTAGGAGCCAGTGTGAACTTACTTCCGTACCATGTGTACCTCCAGGTAGGACTTAGTGAGTTAAAACCTCTCCAGATAACACTCCAGTTAGCTAATAGGTCGGTAAAAATTCCTCGGTGTGTTATAGAGGATGTTCTTATTGAGGTCGAGAAGTTTATTTATCCAGTGGATTTTGTTATCCTAGATACTCAACCTGTCCCTGACCCGGATAACAAGATACCTGTGATTTTAGGTCGCCCATTTTTAGCTTCATCTAATGCGATCATAAACTGTCGAAATGGTATTATGAATTTATCTTTTGGTTATATGACTATTAAGATGAATATTTTCCATATTAGTAAGCACCTCCCTGAGCTAGATGACATTACATTGAAGAGGTGAATATGATAGGAACACTAATTCAGGAGTCATTACCAGACACTTTGTTAGAAGATCCATCAGAGAAATACCTAGCCCACTTTGGGTTTGATTTTGATGATGATATTGTGATTAATGAGGTGAATGCTTTGTTAGATTCAGCCCCTTTGATAGACACTAGTAATGGATGAAGACCTAAATTCGAACCACTACCAGTTACGAAGTCTACCCTAATTCCTTCTTTAGAAGAGCCTTCAAAGTTGGACCTTAAACAACTACCAGATACCCTGAAGTATGTGTTTTTAGGTCCATCTAAGACTTTGCATGTGATTATAGCATCCGAATTAGATAGTGATTAGGAGAGTGGGCTAGTGACTGTTCTTCAAGACAACAAGGAAGCCTTAGGGTAGACCATAGAAGACATTAAGGGTATAATTCCTACTGTTTGTATGCATCAGATTCATTTAGAGGATGACACCATACCATCTAGAGAGATGTAACGTCGACTTAACCCCAATATGAAGAAGTAGTTCGAACCGAAGTGCTTAATTTGTTAGATGTTGGTATTATCTACCCCATTTCGGACAGTAAGTGGGTCATCCCCGTTCAGGTTGTTCCCAAGAAATCAGGTATCACTGTAGTCCAGAATGATAACAATGAGTTAATCCCAACCCGAGTGTTGGCGTGTTTGTATTGACTACAGGAAATTGAACAAGGTCACAAAGAAGGACCACTTTGCCCTTCCTTTAATCGACCAAATGGTAGAGCGATTATCAATACATAGTCATTATTACTTGTTAGATGGCTATTCTTATTATAGTCAGATTGTTATTGCCCTTGAGGACCAAGAGAAAACCACTTTTACTTGTCCCTTTGGTACCTTTGTGTATAGACGCATGCCTTTCGGGTTATGTAATGCACCCGCTACTTTTCAACGTTGCATGATGAACATATTTTTTACAATGGTAGAACGGTTTTTAGAGGTCTTTATGGATGATTTTTCAGTGTTTGGTTCATCTTTTGATGAGTGCTTGCATCATTTTCCACTAGTGTTGACTAGGTGTAAGAAAAAGAACTTAGTGCTTAATTGGGAGAAATATCATTTTACAGTTCAATCAGGAATTTTTTTAGGACATATCGTATCGTCTAAGGGTATAGAGGTAGACAAAGCCAAATTTGACCTGATTAAGAATTTACAGGTTCCCAAAATGGTAAAAGATATTAGGTCATTCTTAGGGCATGCAGGTTTTTATCGTCGATTCATTAAGGACTTTAGCTTGATTTCTAGACCTCTTTGCAGTTTGCTTGTAAAAGATATTAAGTTTATCTTTGATGATGCTTGTTTAGAGGATTTCGAGAAGTTTAAGACTTTGCTCACTACTTCCCCCATAGTCCAGGCACCTAACTGGAACCTACCCTTTGAGATCATGTGTGATGTTTCAGATTATGTTATTGGTGTTGTGTTAGGTCAACGAGAAAACAAATTACTACATGTGATTTACTATGCCAGCAAAACTCTAAATGATGCCCAACTGAACTACACCACCACTGAGAAGGAACTATTATCCATTCTTTTTGTCTTAGACAAGTTTAAATCCTATCTTTTAGGTTCTAAGGTCATAGTCTTTACTGATCATGCTGCTTTGAAGTATCTTCTTTCCAAGAAGGATACTAAACCTAGATTGATTAGATGGATCCTTTTGTTATAAGAATTCTCTCTAGAAAATGTAGTAGCAGAACACTTTTCTAGGCTTGTTATTATTTCCCCTGATGATTCCTCTCATGTGCGAGACAGTTTTCCTGACGAACAACTTTTTATTGTTTTTAAATTACCCTGGTTTCCGAATATAGTAAATTATCTTGTTACTGGTTGAATGCCTCATCATTGGGGTAAACAAGATCGTTCTAGGTTTTTATCCAAGGTAAAGCATTTCTTTTGGGACGGTCCTTATTTTTTAAATATTGTCCAGACCATATTATTAGGAGATGTATACCTGAGATTGACCAGTCCAATGTTATTTTCTTTTGTCATGATCATGCTTGTGGAGGTCACTTTATTGTTAAGCAGACTGTTGCTAAGATATTGCAGTCTGGATTCTACTGGTCGTTATTATTTAAAGACTCCCACAGTTACTGTATTGCTTGTGAGCATTGCCAGAAGTTAGGAACCACTTCTCGTAGAAATATGATGTTTTTGAACCCTATTTTAGTTATTGGGGTCTTTGATGTGTAGGGCATCGATTTTATGGGTCCATTTCCTAATTCTTTGTTAATCCTTACATACTTGTCATTGTAGACTATATCTCTAAATGGGTTGAGGCGGTTTCGTGTAAAACGAACGACCACAAGGTTGCGTTCCAGTTTTTGAATAATAACATATTTGCACGTTTTGGTACACCACGAGCTATAATTAGTGATGTAGGGTCACACTTTTGTAATTGACCGTTTAAACTTTTGATGAAGAAATATGGTATTGCCCACGAAGTAGCTACCCCATATTACCCACAGACTAGTAGTCAAGTAGAGGTTTCCAACAGGGAGATAAAACGTAAGAAAACAGTTAATCCTAATCGGAAAGATTGGTCATTGAGGTTTACTGATGCCTTATGGGCTTACCATACTACGTTTAAGACTCCCATTGGAATGTCACCTTATCATCTAGTTTTTGGCAAGGCATGTCACCTTCCTGTTGAGTTAGACATAGAGCATATTGGGATGTAAAGCAGTTTAATTTTTCGCCTGCAAGGCAGGAGCTCACAGAAAAATCCAGCTTAATGAGTTGAAAGAGATTCGTAGAGATGCATACGATAGTGTTAAGGAGTATAAGAGCAAAATGAAACTTGTGCATGATAAAAATATTTTAAGAAAGTCATTTTCTCCAGGTCATAAAATTCTTCTGTATGATACTCGTTTGCATCTATTTCCCGGGAAGTTACGCTCTCGGTGGACTGGTCCGCACAGTTTTTCTTCATGGTGCTATTGAAATTGAGACTCAATATGGTAAAAGTACTTTCAAAGTTAACGGTCAGAGATTGAAACCATTTTTAAAGCCTTTTCCTGCAGGTGATGTTGAGGAGGTCCCTATGGAAGAACCTACTTACCTTGATTGACCATCAAGGTTGTTGTTGTAAATTAGTAAGTTTCGTAGGTTTTTGTTTTTATTTTCTTGTTTTATTTTCTGTCTTATTCTCCGGAGAAGGATTGTTACGCTTCACTCAGGTACCATCTTTCTGACTTATCTCTTTATTCCTCTTGTTACCTATATTTTTGGTACAGCTCTTTAATTTGAAACATTGAGGACAATGTTAGATTTAAGGTAAGGGAGAAACTTTTAGTTTAATAATAAAAACTCCAAAATTTAGAAACGTGTAAAAAATTCGGGATGACACTAACCATTCTAAGTAGATGGAAAAAAACCTCCTGGCTATAGGAGTTGAGGGACCCAACTAAAGGGTCTATTCATAAAAGGACAAAGCTCAGGTGTTAGGAATAGTCGTCACCATATCTTGGAGTCTACCTCGACCATATCACCTTCTGTTTTTATTTTACAATTTTATGTGTTTCTCTAAGTGATTTGGTGGGGCTCTAGCATTGAATTTTTATCGGCGTTGGGATGTAGTTGAGTAACTGAAATCAAGCCCCACTATTTTTTACAAAAAAAAAATGATACTTGGATAGTAATATATGTGTTTTCTCCCTGTCTCCGTCGCCTAAGCAAGCATGGAACGCAGGATCCATGTGAACTATCATGTAATATGCTGACAAGGAGATCTAATCATGTTGTCAAGAAAACAATAAAAAAAACAATAAAAAAAAATAATAACTGTTATTTTCAATAATCGACCGTTGTGTCCCTTGTATATACCAGCTGAGTCGATATTAGTATCAGGAATAGGACTAGTAGGAGAGCATCTCAATCCATTAGAATTTATCCTAGCACTGACCTTCAGACAGATATGGGAAACACCGTTCACCTTAGTCAACATGTGCAAACTTCATCATCTTCATATCCATATTCTAAATTTATTCCTGTGATTGAACTTTGATAGATTCCGAGTATTGTGGTCCATTGTACGACTTTCTTATTGGTGCTTTGTTTTCTTATATATAGATTTTAGTACGCTTGAATTAAAACTCGTGTACAACAATTGGATTCAAAACAGGGTAATTCCTTCCATAACCAAAGAATTTTGTAGCCAACTAAATAGCATGTTTAGTGTCTACCCTCAATCGTTCACATGTATCTAGAGATTGGAGTAAAGGTTTTGTGGGTACATCTCTTGTAAACCCTCACGAGACAAAACTCGTCCACTAAGGACACCAAGGGGTTTAAAGGCTTGTTACACACGCTAAGTGCAATCACGATGCCTACGACAATGAGTTAGGATTTTTTATTTTTTATTTTTTTTCTAGATTAGATTTGCTCGAGGACTAGCAAATAATAAGTTTAGGGGTATTTGATAGACACATTTTTGTTTCTGATTTGATCTCCTTTCTTTATTTTGTTAGTAATCATTTTGTACTTATTTGGGTGTTTTATGTGTGTGTAGGTGTTTTTGGAGAAACAAACTCGTATGGAAAAACTTGCTCGAAAAGTGATGTTGGCACCTCAAAATTACTAAAGGCACCCCCATTCAATATTAGGGGCACTCAATCTTCTTCACTGGAGAAACAAATTTTGGCGGGAAATAATAATTTGAATTTGTGATTTTTTCTGGTTCGATTTGGAGATGGATTCAATCACAGATTTTGATTGGGATGGACTTGTTGGAGCTAAATAAAGTTATTGTGGGTATTTGATTCGATTAAAAATGGCCAGATCATCGGTTTGGGAGAAAACATGACGAGAAATATTCTCGGGATATTTTTGGTTATATTTGGGAAGATAACGTGTGACTGGGGAATATTACGTGTGTCTAGAAGAGTTTTTAGCGTGGTTGGAACAAGTCTAACACCAGCAGACGCGTGAGAATCAAAAACAGAGAAATAAAAGGAAATTATTCTCGTGAAACTGCAGAGACGGAAACAAGATTTTTTGGAGTTATTACACGTGATTTTGTTGTTGCTGGGTGTATATACAGAGTCCTAGGAGTCAGAGAAGGCTATCGAGAGTTTGGAGAAGTAGAACGAGATATCACAAGTTAAAAAAAAAAGTTTATGCTGCTGAAGAACGTGAAGAACAGAGAATAGGCAACGGTTCCTTTAACCAATCTGTCATGGTTTCTTCATCCCAATTCAACGTTTATCTTCAGCTCTGAAACACTTGTTTTTGTAATAGTGAGTCTGTAACACCAATAAACGTTGCAAACTCACTGTTTTCTTCATTTTTTTTTTCCTTTTTCATCTTATAAACACTTTTGAGAAATGAATATTAATTTTGAGCATGTTTGAACATGAGGAGCTAAATCTAATCCCTAAGCTGACGGAGGAAATTATTTTTCCAATGAAAAAGTTGTATTTTCTATTTGTTTAATTTGTTCAATTTTATTTATGATTATTTGCTTGGATTAAAAATTGATTTAATAATTTTTATTAAGCAATTGTGATTTTTATTAACGGAACATGCTTAGCCTAGGGTTTTGATGTCTCATGCTTTCGATATACAATTGTTATTTCTAAATTCTATGTTTGCAATATTTTAGAATCAAATTGAATGTGTGAATTGCATAGTTATAATAATTGAATCAAAATCACTTTAAAAATTGGTAAATAATGGAATCTTAGCCTCAGTACTCTCTATATCTTAAAATTAACTTCAATTTAGTCTTGCTATTTCTAGTTTAGTTTTAATTCTTAAGTCTAAAATCAAAATCTTCACAAGTTCTGAAACAAACCCTTTTTATCACTGTCTACAAACACATCAGGTTTCCCTTATTTTTAAGAAGATGATAATGTGCGATAATGGTGACTGAAACGAATGAGGTACAAACTTGGCCACCTTTTGAACTAAATTCGACCGTCCACGTGTCTGTATTGTTTTGAAATTAGAGGGTATTTTAGGTACTTTATCTGACATATGGTTGAACTTGCCACATGTACACTCCTGCTAACTCAGCTAAGTGGCAAATGGATAGAATACTTGACGATAAGAGGTTTCACTAATTAGAAATCTCTAGGGGAGGTAATGCAAATTACCATTCTTTGGAAGGGAAAATAGGCTAAATCACGGCTAAATAAAGATCCAGCTGAATGCCTTTTTGTAAACTTTTGAGTTTTTGGAATCTGAGATTATATCTTAAGTATATCTCTAATGTTCCAGATTCGTCAAGGTTTTCAGCCCGACCTAGTCGGATTTATAAAAAATTAATGCCACTTTGGTCATTCTAAATTTAGTAACATGGTCCCAAAAGATTTTTGGAGCTATATTTGTACAGGATATAAGGTCGGTTTTCAGCCAAAAAAAAATATTTCAAGTTCTTTCACTTCATCAAATATGGATTAGAGTACAATGATAAGAACAAGTTCATTCCTTAGAGAGGTATGGGTTATTATTCGTATTTAAAAACTTAAGTAAAAGGGGATTTTTATGTTTTAATATTAAAGTAATTATATTAATTATACTAGTAAAAAATGAGTAAAAAGAATCAATAGATTAAAAGTACTGGTTAAGGGTTCATCTTTAATCATAAAACATGCACTTTAACTAATAACTTGAGTTGTCACTTAATCATTCATTATCAAGAGTCCTAAAATATCCCATCGAGAGCATACTCCGTTAAATTTCTTATGTCACCACATACCATAACGATGAATATAAAATTATTACTCAAAGAACAACCTAAGGCAAGGTGCTATTAAGTTTAATCCTCCAAGAGCATTAAGTTCTATGAATTAGACTAATCAATGCAATAGATATGCTACGAGTAATCTATTTAATATAGATCAAGCTTCTACATGCAATCACACAAAGATTTTGAATACAATTGGTAATCATATAATAATACTTATGACAAGGTTCATTAACAATTTTGTATCCCAAATTCCTAGTCTAGAAATAAATACATTCATGGTTATTTAGTAGAGCTCCTAAACAAACATTCACACAATCATACGTGGCAATAATAATTAGTAGAACGAGAACCATAATGATTTGATAAAGATAACAAAACTTGTATATTAATTTAGTAACATGTTTATGATATCCAATTGTAGAATTAACCAATATGAAAGGTTTAGTTCATCATGGATTTCTCAAAATCCATGGAAAATATAATAGGAAGCAATTAAAGCAAACCCTAGAAATCGTGGTGTTCAATTGCAACTTCAAGCCCTAGCTCTTTGTTCTCCTTGTTGTATTGTGTAAAAGGTGTCTTCTTAATATCTTGGGAGTCTTCTTATATTGTATCCATGAAATCTAGGTCTTAGAATCCTTCCGATACTAAGTTGTATCAATTTACAAGTGAAAAACACGTCAAAACGGATCCCATAAGTTTGCCACAGTCGGCATGGTCGATTTCCATGAACCATGCCGACTCTATAACCAAAATAGCTCAAATTCTATATCCCAAAACTTGCTACAATAGGCATGGTCGATTGCCAATGATCCGTGCCGACTCTAGGGCATAAAAATCCAAGTTTTCTATCCGAAAACGTGTTACGGTCGGCATAGTTCATTACCGTGCCGACTGTTGCGCTATAGATCATTTTTTTCTTGGTTCGTCTGTTTTGTCCATAACTTTTTCGTCTGAACTCGGAATGACCTCATTCTTTTTGCGTTGCCTTCGTATTTTAATTATATTCAAGATAGAATGAAGAAATATTAGTTTTGAATGTGTTACTTTTGGTCCTTTCTCTAGCTCCAATTCTAGCACTTGACTTCCTTGTTCATTTTATGTTATAATGAACTCTTTTCTTCTTCTTTGGTTGAATACACTTCAAAACTCCTAAGAAACTCAAAAACAAACAAAATAAAAGCATAATGATATAAAAACTAAGAATAAAACAATGAATTAAAGTACCAAACTAGTAATTATAATACACCTATCAAATTCCCCCACACTTTCCTTTTGCTAGTCCTCGAGCAAACTACCTAATTAAACTAACATAAACTAAACTAAACTAAAATACAAAAATCCCTTTCATTGAGGATACGGTTATACTTAGCATATGTAACAAGCCTTTAAACCCTTAGAAATCCCTAATGGAGGAGTTATAGTCTCGTGAGGGTTTACAAGAGGTATACCCACAAAACCTAAATTCCAACTTTCAAATATTTCAGAGCGCATGCATCCAAAGATCTACGAAGATACAGTTTCTGCACACTAACAATAAGAAGTCAGAAGTATAAAGAACGTTATTCTCATGCTTAATTGTTGAGAAGGAAAAACCAATACCATAATGAAAGAAACCATCCTCGATAACGACCAAATAATCATTTCGCCTCGACTTCTGCCTCACCAATAGGGTTTTATAAAATTGCACTCAAAAGAAGAACTTTATGGTTCTCATGTGTGCGGGAAGGAATGAAGATACAAATCATATACACGGTGAATGGTCAAAAGGAAAAAACTTTCGAATTATATTTTGTTACTACATAGAAACATGGGACAAAAAGAATTATTTTTTTTCTCTGATGATCTCCAAGAAAGGAAATCAACCACTATGTGAGGATGAGAATGCTTACTTACCATGATTTATGATCTACAATTAGCACCACTCTCACAATGTCTAATAGAAACGTCTTCGATCTTCAACTATTGATGATGAACTTCGTAGAACATTGACAATTGTAACTCTTTTCCTCAATTCCTTATTGCTTGAAACTTCTTCATATATATTTTTTCTTTCCCACGGCTTTATTAAAATGAATACAAACTAAGGTAATAATTATCTATTTATTGAGATAAGAAAAATAAAATACAAACTGAAAAAAACAAAAGAACAATGAAACTGTTATGGTCGTGGGATAAGGACTTTACCACTTGATTCTTCACAACTTGTATTGTATCATATCATAAACTTCACT
This sequence comes from Papaver californicum, assembly GCA_023531435.1. Classification (NCBI taxonomy): domain Eukaryota; kingdom Viridiplantae; phylum Streptophyta; class Magnoliopsida; order Ranunculales; family Papaveraceae; genus Papaver; species Papaver californicum. Next base: position 1,004,182 of record JAJJMC010004794.1, on the reverse strand, counting down.
CACTCTAATCTTTTGATTTCCTTCGCTCTTGTACATAAGTCTTCAACATGTATATATAACTATGTTCTTTGTCTTGTTACTTCACTTGAATCTGAACTTTGCTCTTTCTTATACCGTTGCATGTAAACCTTGAACCTCTTCAACTTTTCTTCGAATTTGTAATGCTCTGCTTGTTGATGGTGTTTTTATGGAATTGTTATTATCGAGAGATAGAACGGTGCGAACTGCAAACAAGATTACAAGAGATGTTATAAGTTAGTAATCCGATGGTACCTTCATGATTGATAGAATTAGTTCATCATTCTGATGGTGCGAGGTTGAGTAGCTCATCATTCTACCCGGAGTTTGCGCAGATAAAACACTCTAAATGAACAATATAGAAGGTTTGGTGCCTCATTCATATATGGGTAGTCTTCACTAATGATTGATCAGCTTCTCTAATACAGTTTTTTTTTTTCAAGCACCTAGTTTTGCCACCTGGACGGTTAAGTCCACTAATGACTCTCAACAACTAAGAAACCCGACTGTCGTTCTCTAGTACTTATAAGTTCAATTGTTTCGGTAAGAACTCTGTATACAAGCTTAGATAGAAGTATACTAAGTGACTCTAAAATCTCTAAAAGTTGGAAGTTTTTATGCAAATTTGTAGAAAAAGTTAAAGATTCTACCTACAAAATTGAATACTAAAAATCAAAATGTTTAACCACTCCCCTACACTTAAATTATAAATTGTCCTCAATGTAAATTGACATGTTCAATGTAATATTCAAGGTGGGAAATTCCTAATAATGATATGAAAATATAAGAAAAATAAAATTAAAAAGATAAAGATAGATACACAAAACCAATGGGTTGCCTCCCAATATTTGGTTTAACGTCGTTAGCCCGACTTAGCATTCGCCTTACTGCTCCTCCATAGGGAGTGCAGCTACAAAGTTGATCTCTTCCACAAATTCAGATGTGAACAACTCATAATATGGCTTTAATCGATGTCCATTCACCTTTATCTATTTTCCCTTTGCTAAACTTCGAATATCTACTGCACCATGAGGAAAAACGTGACGCGTAATAAAAGGACCTATCCAACGAGAACATAATTTACCAAGAAAGAAAATAAGACATGAATTAAACAACAGAACTTTCTGTCCAACACGAAAGTGTTTTCTAGAAATCATCTTATCATGAAAAGTCTTTGTTTTCTACTTGTAAATACGCGAACTTTCATATGCATCATTACGAATCTCTTCTAGTTCATTGAGTTGGAGTTTTCTTTGCTTTCCTTCATCATCCATCTCCATATTGCACTGTTGAATAGCCCAAAAATCCTTATGCTCGATTCCAACAGGAAGATTACATGGTTTACATATACAATCCTAAAAGGAGACATCCCACTATGTGTTTCTTATGCAGTCCTATATACCCACAATGGATCATCAAGCTGTAAACTCCAATGCTTTCGTGTGGGATTCACGATTTTCTATATAATGGACTTCACTTCTCGATTAGATACTTATGGTTGTCGGTTAGTTTATGGATGGTATAGTGTAGCAATCTTGTTAGACACGTTTGTTTGTGGGTAAAAGCGAATTTAAGGTTAAAAGAGCAAAATAATAAAGTAAGCTGACGCTAGTCAGAGCAATTCGTTTAAACACTAAACATTGTACTTTAAGATTCGAGAAATCAATCTGTACGAAATTGTCCTAAACCAAGGAATGATCGTTCAAATTTTATTTTGGTCACAAAAGAAGGAGAATGGTTGATCTGTAGGGAGGGAAGCAGAGAAAGTATTGAGATCAATGAATTGAATGCCAGCAGTGGGATGTGTTGAACTAATATGAAAATGAAAATTATATTATCTTGCATAAGTCTGAGTTTTCTGGTATGCTTCTAAGATGATTGTTCTCTAATTGTTTCTCCTTTGTTAATAGGCTGAAGAAACTATTTATAGCAGTGGATGTTAACACATTGATCTGGTAAGTGGTGGTATTTGCAGATAAGTAGAAGAGTAGAAAAGTGGAAGTCGTGGTGAAAACCAGATCCGGTTTGCTAGTGGGACTTGGTGGTTGTACGACCACTATTCCATTCATTCCTTCAAATATCAACATGACTTATTTACTTTGTCATTGTGGGTGCATTGCTACACCGCACGTGTTGTAGGTCGACATGCCAAAACCCTAGTGAATATCCCTCCATGTGACATAATTGATGTCTCGAGCATGGTTAAGTCTATTTTATAGACTGTATTATCTGGTCATATATTGACCCAGATAGACTGATAGTCTTAGCACGTTGGTGAGCCTAGCATACTTCTCAGTAGTGAGTCTAGCATGCTGACTCATTGGTGGATGATAGATGAAGCATAAAATGTATGCTGAAAGAAGCAATAATGCTTAATATATCTTAAACGTGGAGAATCTGATTGATTTTGACATTGGTAGTTGTGGCATATCATTATGTCAGCTGGGGCAGTAATGATGTTCAGATAATAAAATAAGCAACATGGGGTGATTGGTGGTTCGTTGGTGGAAGAACAATTGCGGCATACAATCGAAAGACAAACACTCAGTTCGACTAGACCTACATATATTTTTCAGTTCGACCAAAGGGTGCAAAATGTTGGATGTGAGACATTAATAACAAACTACACCTTAACTAAATAAATAGAGAACGAAAGCAGGTGGTGAGAAGTAAGTGTGGCAAGAATGGTTAAGAGTTGGTCAGGCACGTGAAGACTGAAGGGTAGGAGTGGCTATAGGCTAGACATGATGTGAAATGGAACTGAAAAAATGGTGCAGTCAGAGAAAGATTAGAGTTGTCTGTTGAGCGCGGCAACCAAGAAGTAGGGATGTGAATGGACCGAGTAGGTGGGGTCTCTTTTGAATCACGTGTTATGGTGTAGACGTGGCAATAGCTTAGAAGAGGAGGTTCTGTTGGAGATTGAAAACAAAATAGTAAAAAAAGAAAGTGAGAGAACCGAGGAGGAAAAGGGGAGTTTCTGTTGGTGGTAGGAGGCTGGTGAAGTTGGTTGGAGGGAACATGTTCTGAAGGACATAGAGGAGGGAAGTGGATTGGTGGAGGAGTATTAATTTCTGACAAAGAACAGAGGGGACAGGTTATGAAGTGGGGGATTTGGACTTTTCTGGGGTCTGTCGCTGGTTTTGGGAGAGAGGCATAGAGTTTCTGGTTCTATGTCGCCGGTTGTTGGTGACATGAAACGGGAAGAAGTCATGTTCGATTATTGGTTTAATCTTCTTTCTCTCTTATTTATTTTTATGGGTTTTAAAAAATTCATCTACATGTCTTGTTAGATTTTGTGACTAGGGTTTTAGGTAAAAACTAATTTTAATTATGCGTTCATGTAAACTCTGTTATAACATTTTCATATCATTCAATGACTGTAATTTCACTTTATAAAAGCTTGGCATTTAATTGATTTATATGGTTTCATTGACTACTTATGATTTATGATTGATATATCGTACTTGGGTTAAGTTCTTTGACGGTGTATGCTTTTGGATTGATGAGTAGTGCTTTAGGATTATTACATTTGAAGCGAAGAAATTGCATCTGTGAAACTAAGCATTTAGGATCTTATTAAAATATTTTACGAGATATGAGGTTGATTCCAATATTTTTCTCGAGTATTATAGAGAATATGTTTGGAGATTGTATGAATTTTGCATGATTAAATTAGTGAAACCGAATTCCTTAGTTAATGATTCCGTCACTGTATAATTCTAATTTAGTTTTATTTCCACTCTTAAAAATCATAGGAAAAATATCATTTTTTATTAGTTCATTATGGATGTTGGTTACAGTATTTTCTCGCTCCCTGTGGGTTTGACCCGTATTTGTCATTGTCTGCTAGTTAGACATCGTGCGATTACGGTTATTTTATATAGGTATTCTAAAATCCTATCATATACTTTGATGAAAATGTGATTTTTAGGCTCCACGTTCGGCTGCTTCGAGATGAACAGTTATCAGCCGAACTTCTTTGTGTACACTAAAGTCTTTCAAACTCGTTTTGTCCATAACTTCTTCGTCCGATGTCGGAATGACCTCATTCTTTTTGTGTTAGATTTGTATTTTCGTTATTTTCAAGATTATGATAAGAAATAATGGATTT
>JAJJMC010004794.1:985720-1000043 GCA_023531435.1 Papaver californicum | reverse complement strand
GAAAAAAAAATATTAACAAGTAATATGCAAGAATTATAAGTAAAAAAGTATGAATTTAACACTTGAAACATGTGAATTAATCACTTAGCAGTAGTACCCCGTGAAATTGGCATGCCAATCTGGTAATGGCTAAGGGGCCTAGCGCAATTACAAATTTTAACACTTCTTATTAAGTTAAGTTGGGGATGGATTTTCTATAGGATTTGACATGGGGTGCCAAAACTGGTACGAGATAATTTTGCTTGTGAGCGCCACTTGTCATATCCTTAAATACACCTGTGCCAATTAAACTCATTAGTTTATACCAGTTCACATTTTATTTACGTAGAAAATTAAACAAAATAACTGGAGCAAATGGAACAATGACAGTGAAAAGACAGGATAAAAAACAATTATAGATAATGAGAGGGAAGAAGAAGCATCGAGAACACTTCGATTAATGTTATTGACAGAGTAGGGGGTAGATAAATGTCTCTTAAGACTCAAATGTTGGTTTAAAACCCAAGTAAAGTAATTCATGTTCTTTTCATCTTCCCCAAAAACACCCAAGACTCTGTAACTCCAATCCTACCCCTTTTCCGAAATTTTCGGATAATCATAGAAAAGATGACGAAATATATTTTATGTTAACGATATTGGTCGAAATGTTGTCTATAAGACTCCAGCGATTCAAGAGGAATGGAGTCTTGATTGGCATCCTGGATACCTTGATCTCAAATCCTTGCCCTATAGGATTGCATACCCAAATAGATGTGAAGCAACAGATTATACTCGATATTTTGAGTGGTATTGGGAGATGATGTAATATAACAAGCAAGTGAAGGTTGAGAGTGGTCTGGAAGATGTTCCACCAGGTTTTGAGTCTAGGGCTAGTTTTCACATAAATATTATTTTTCTGGTGGCACATATCAGGATGGTGATTAGTCTTTGACTAGAGGAGGTGTAAATGATGTTGTAAGGGATAATGAAGCTAGTGGTAGTGAGAATCAAATTAGGGGTGTTGATAGAAATGGAAATCAGTCTAGATTCTCTAATAGTGTATATGAAGTTGGCAGTGGTAGTGGTGGTGTTAGTGCTACAGAAAATAATAGGGCTGTCGAGAATGCTGGAAATGGTGCAGGGGATGCAGATGAAGATGTTCCTATGAGGGGTGATGTTTCTGTTGAAATTCCTATTGTGTGTGGGTGGGCGTGTTGGGTGGACTATTCTTATAGTTCATCCACGTATGGGTGAATTTGTTGTAACTGAGGGTGTAACAGTGGTTGCATATCGGGTTTTTGTTGTTGGAGGAGTTCAAATGGTGTTTGACTCTGTTCTAGTACCCTCGGATAATGGTCGAGCCCTTCGCCCCCATGTTGTGCCAATCCAGACCAATGCTTTTAGACTGGCCTTTCGGGTAATATATGAGCTTTTGTCCTGGAAGTGTTCAGGTTGCAGCAAGGATTATAAGAGGAACTGCAGGAAGTCAGCTGGGACTTGACGTTGAGAATCCAATTTCGTGCCCAATCCCTGCAGCAGTTCCCCGAAGAGCAGTACGAACAATTCCAGGGAATCCCCATCTGGTACAACCCATCAGTGAACGAACTCGATACCAGGTGCGCCAACAATATTAATTCCAGAACCAGCAATTGAGGTAGCAGGCACCACCAATATGGGGAAAGATCCAGTTTTTGAATGAAGCATTTAATTCTCTTTTTATTTTGAACATACAACTTTTTTATCAATCTTGAAATGTTTTGATAGAACAAAGATATATCCTTTTGAGAAGCACCGGACGGTGCTAATTCTAGTTATTTTGGAGATGTTTTGAATATTTTAATTGGTTTTTGGAAAATATTAGATGGCTCGATACTAAACAAATTGGTTATCAATTTGATTTTCCTGTTGTTGAATGGTTTGTTTTGATTGAAATATGGTTGATAAAAAATATGGTTTATAGGTTTGGATTGATATGATTTGAAATGCAGGGTGTTTATAGGGCTCTTAGAGCTACTAAAAGTCCAAAATTCCTTTATGAACATGATTAGATTATAAAAGTAGTTAACACATTGATCTCGTAAGTGGTGGTATTTGCAGATAAGTGGAAGAGTAGAAAAGTGGAAGTCGTGGTGAAAACCAGATCCGGTTTGCTAGTGGGACTTGGTGGTTGTATGACCAATATTCCATTCATTCCTTCAAATATTAACATGACTTATTTACTTTCTCATTGTGGATGCATTGCTACACCGCACGTGTTGTAGGTCGACATGCCAAAACCTTAGTGAATATCCCTCCATGTGACATAATTGATGTCTCGAGCATGGTTAAGTCTATTTTATAGAATGTATTATCTGGTCTAATATTTACCTAGCTAGACTGATAGTCTTAGCACGTTGGTGAGCCTAGCATACTTCTCAGTGGTGAGTCTAGCCTGCTGACTCATTGGTGGATGATAGATGAAGCATAAAATGTATGCTGAGAGAAGCAATAATGCTAATATATCTTAAACGTGGAGAATCTGATTGATTTTGACATTGGTAGTTGTGGCATATCATTATGTCAGCTGGGGCAGTAATGATGTTCAGATAATAAAATAAGCAACATGGGGTGATTGGTGGTTCGTTGGTGGAAGAACAATTGCGGCATACAATCGAAAGACAAACACTCAGTTCGACTAGACCTACATATATTTTTCAGTTCGACCAAAGGGTGCAAAATGTTGGATGTGAGACATTAATAACAAACTACACCTTAACCAAATAAATAGAGAAAGAAAGCAGGTGGTGAGAAGTAAGTGTGGCAAGAATGGTTAAGAGTTGGTCAGGCACGTGAAGAATGAATGGTAGGAGTGGCTATAGGCTTGACATGATGTGAATGGAACTGAAAAAATGGTGCAGTCAGAGAAAGATTAGAGTTGTCTGTTGAGCGCGGCAACCAAGAAGTGGGGATGTGAATGGACCGAGTAGGTGGGGTCTCTTTTGAATCACGTGTTATGGTGTAGACGTGGCAATAGCTTAGAAGAGGAGGTTCTGTTGGAGATTGAAAACAAAATAGTAAAAAAAGAAAGTGAGAGAACCGAGGAGGAAAAGGGAGTTTCTGTTGGTGGTAGGCGGCTGGTGAAGTTGGTTGGAGGGAACATGTTCTGACGGACATAGAGGAGGGAAGTGGATTGGTGGAGGAGTATTAATTTCTGACAAAGAACAAAGGGGACAGGTTATGAAGTGGGGGATTTGGACTTTTCTGGGGTCTGTCGCTGGTTTTGGGAGAGAGGCATAGAGTTTCTGGTTCTATGTCGCCGGTTGTTGGTGACATGAAACGGGAAGAAGTCATGTTCGATTATTGGTTTAATCTTCTCTCTCTCTCTTATTTATTTTTATGGGTTTTAAAAAATTCATCTACATGTCTTGTTAGATTTTGTGACTAGGGTTTTAGGTAAAAACTAATTTTAATTATGCGTTCATGTAAACTCTGTTATAACATTTTCATATCATTCAATGACTAGTAATTTCACTTTATAAAAGCTTGGCATTTAATTGATTTATATGGTTTCATTGACTACTTATGCTTTATGATTGATATATCGTACTTGGGTTAAGTTCTTTGACGGTGTATGCTTTTGGATTGATGAGTAGTGCTTTAGGATTATTACATTTGAAGCGAAGAAATTGCATCTGTGAAACTAAGCATTTAGGATCTTATTAAAATATTTTACGAGATATGAGGTTGATTCCAATATTTTTCTCGAGTATTATAGAGAATATGTTTGGAGATTGTATGAATTTTGCATGATTAAATTGGTGAAACCGAATTCCTCAGTTAATGATTCCGTCACTGTATAATTCTAATTTAGTTTTATTTCCACTCTTAAAAATCCTAGAAAAATATCATTTTTTATTAGTTCATTAGGGATGTTGGTTACAGTATTTTCCCGCTCCCTGTGGGTTCGACCCGTATTTGTCATTGTCTGCTAGTTAGACATCGTGCGATTGCGGTTATTTTATATAGGTAGTCTAAAATCCTATCATATAATCTGATGAAAATGTGATTTTTAGGCTCCACGTTCGGCTGCTTCGAGATGAACAGTTATCAGCCGAACTTCTTTGTGTACACTAAAGTCTTTCAAACTCGTTTTGTCCATAACTTCTTCGTCCGATGTCGGAATGACCTCATTCTTTTTGTGTTGGCTTTGTATTTTCGTTATTTTCAAGATTATGATAAGAAATAATGGATTTGAATAAGTATAATTTGGTCTTGGATTCTTCTCCATTAGTAGACTTCACTTTCTTGCTCATTCTAACACTTTGTAGCTCATTTTTGGATGATTCACCTAACAAAAGACGTACACTAGAAAAAAAAATATTAACAAGTAATATGCAAGAATTATAAGTAAAAAAAGTATGAATTTAACACTTGAAACATGTGAATTAATCACTTAGCAGTAGTACCCCGTGAAATTGGCATGCCAATCTGGTAATGGCTAAGGGGCCTAGCGCAATTACAAATTTTAACACTTCTTATTAAGTTAAGTTGGAGATGGATTTTCTATAGGAATGGGGTGCCAAAACTGGTACGAGATAATTTTGCTTGTGAGCGCCACTTGTCATATCCTTAAATACACATGTTCCAATTAAACTCATTAGTTTATACCAGTTCACATTTTATTTACGTAGAAAATTAAACAAAATAACTGGAGCAAATGGAACAATGACAGTGAAAAGACAGGATAAAAAACAATTATAGATAATGAGAGGGAAGAAGAAGCATCGGGAACACTTCGATTAATGTTACTGAAAGAGTAGGGGGTAGATAAATGTCTCTTAAGACTCAAATGTTGGTTTGAAACCCAAGTAAAGTAATTCATGTTCTTTTCATCTTCCCCCAAAACACCCAAGACTCTGTAACTCCAATCCTACCCCTTTTCCGAAATTTTCGGATAATCATAGAAAAGATGGCGAAATATATTTTATGTTGACGATATTGGTCGAAATGTTGTCTATAAAACTCCAGCGATTCAAGAGGAATGGAGTCTTGATTGGCATCCTGGATACCTTGATCTCAAATCCTTGCCCTATAGGATTGCATACCCAAATGGATGTGAAGCAACAGATTATACTCGATATTTTGAGTGGTATTGGGAGATGATGTAGTATAACAAGCAAGTGAAGGTTGAGAGTGGTCTGGAAGATGTTCCACCAGGTTTTGAGTCTAGGGCTAGTTTTCACATAAATATTTATTTTTCTGGTGGCACATATCAGGATGGTGATTAGTCTTTGACTAGAGGAGGTGTAAATGACGTTGAAAGGGATAATGAAGTTAGTGGTAGTGAGAATCAAATTAGGGGTGTTGATAGAAATGAAATCAGTCTAGATTCTCTAATAGTGTATATGAAGTTGGCAGTGGTAGTGGTGGTGTTAGTGCTACAGAAAATAATAGGGCTGTCGAGAATGCTGGAAATGGTGCAGGGGATGCAGATGAAGATGTTCCTATGAGGGGTGATGTTTCTGTTGAAATTCCTATTGTGTGTGGGTGGGCCTGTTGGATGGACTATTCTTATAGTTCATCCATGTATGGGTGAATTTGTTGTAACTGAGGGTGTAACAGTGGTTGCATATCGGGTTGTTGTTGTTGGAGGAGTTCAAATGGCGTTTGACTCTGTTCTAGTACCCTCGGATATTGGTCGAGCCCTTCGCGACCATGTTGTGCCAATACAGACCAATGCTTTTAGACTGGCCTTTCGGGTAATAGATGAGCTTTGTCCTGGAAGTGTTCAGGTTGCAGCAAGGATTACAAGAGGAACTACAGGAAATCAGCTGGGACTTGACGTTGAGAATCCAATTTCGTGCCCAATCTCTGCAGCAGTTCCCCAAAGAGCGGTACGAACAATTCCAGGGAATCGCTATCTGGTACAACCCATCAGTGAACGAGCTCGATACCAGGTGCGCCAACAATATTAATTCCAGAAACAGCAATAGAGGTAGCAGGCACCACCAATATGGGGAAAGATCCAGGTTTTGAATGAAGCATTTAGTTCTCTTTTTATTTTGAACATACAACTTTTTTATCAATCTTGAAATGTTTTGATAGAACAAAGATATATCCTTTTGAGAAGCACCGGAGGGTGCTAATTCTAGTTATTTTGGAGATGTTTTGAATATTTTGATTAGTTTTTGGAAAAGATTGTATGGCTCGATACTAAACAAATTGGTTATCAATTTTATTTTCTTGTTGTTGAATGGTTTGTTTTGATTGAAATATGGTTGATAAAAAATATGGTTTATAGGTTTGGATTGATATGATTTGAAATGCAGGGTGTTTATAGGGCTCTTAGAGCTACTAAAAGTCCAAAATTCCTTTACGAACATGATTAGATTATAAAAATAGTTGTCCAAAAGCTTGTAAGAATGCTTAGGATAGTTGTACTTTGTTAGAATTTCGGTGAAGATATGAGAGAATATATGGTTTTGCTTTCTAGATTATAGAAATTCAAGTTTGGTTTGAAGCGAGAATTGGAAGTAGCGGGTTTAGAAAAGTGATTCCAATGTGGCATTCTAATGTTTTTGTGATTGTTTTTTATTCTAAGATGATTGAACACTTCGACTGTTTAAAATATGCTCTATTTTCTCTCTTATCTCTCTTCTTTCTGTCGGATTTCATCACAATGCCTGAAATCTTTCCTATTTTGTCTCAGGAGTCGAATTCAATCTATATATGGCAACTGTGGTGATTCTAATAGCAAGAATTTCTATGAGAAAATTAATAGCATTCTCAAGCAGCCTATGCCTAATGATGGGTGAGTTCTCAAAAATTTTATGGAACAATAATATACCACCTAAATTTTTTTTCTATGTTATGGACCGCGTTTCATAACTCAACTTCTTCTTTAGTTAACTCAATTTCTTCTTTAGTTAACTTGAGGCATAAAGGAATTTATGTAGACAACACAATTTGCACGATGTACAATTTTTTCTTACCCAATGTTCTATCAAGGAAAATATGGTTTTACTTCATAAAAAAATCTAAAGTTTTGTGGGTGGTGCATGAAAAAGTGCTAGAGAACTTTGAAGCTAGGAAGTATAACAAAGTACAAGAGAGAAATAGTAAGATTCATAGGCTACTAGCTACCTTATGTGGTGACTTGGATTGTTTGGAGGGAGAGGAATGCAAGGGTATGTGGTGGTAAGAACACTTGGAAGAACTCATTTTGGATGTAAAAAATCTAATGGTACTCTGTTCGTTATATGATGACACTTTTCACATTATCCCATTAAACAATATATTGTTTCAATGGAAGGATGGTGTAACATGTCGTAATCCTTTTGTTTTAAAAAAAAATGTTAGTTTTTTTTAGCAAACCTAATTGAAGGGCTCTTCAAATTCTAGATGGGTTCCTCTAGGCTTAATATGTCTAGGTAGAGGGATATGGGGTGTTCTAGTGTGTATCATGTGGGAATAAAAAATCATCTCGCCACGTGTTCGTATCTTAACACATAAACATAAGAGGGACATATTTCAAGTGAACACTAACGTAATGCTCAGCCAAGATAGGTATCTCCACCTAGTGTATCAGATTAAGACGTGTGGAAAGCACTATCAAAGAATCAACGGCTAAGTTTGAATTTGATAATCGGGGCATGTAATGCGCGAACAGAGCGGTCACATCAGTTGTTTGTTAGCTGTCAGGACAGGTGGCAAGATATTATTAGATGAAGAGTGGGAGATCAGCGATGGTTATTGAGAGTCTTATTAGACGAATCTACCAACAAAGTGAAGTCCTAGCGAAGCAAAGAGCATAACCAAACAAGCTACAATAAGATTATCTCGGCGAAGCCAGCTATATCCGAAGTAAAGTGTATCCGATGAGCTGTGAACCAAACCCTAATTCTATATTTTGGCTATAAATAGGCATGTGAGTAAATATAATAGGGTTGATCAATTCTGTAAGAGAGTAAGAGAGAGAATTAATATAAAAGATCAGAAGACATCATTTGTGCTTGTGATCATCATCATACCATAGTGAAATCCCTCCCGTGGACGTAGGTTTTAACAACTAACCACATAAACCTCTTGTGTTCATTATTATTTCTTATTGTGTGAGTTTTAATCTTAAGATTCATGTGGAAGACATAAAAGAGTACTTTAGGATTGATCTTGGTGTATTGTGGGATTTACAGGGACCTGAAAAAGAGAATTTAATCTACCAGTTATTTTAAGGTTTTGAGAGATTTCATAAGAGTTTGTTTCTTTTTTTTTTATAAAAAAATAAAATAAAATTTTTTGTTAGATCTGAGTTTCTAAGAGCAAGTCTCTAGGAAAGCAATCATCTGAGAAGGAGATACTTGGAGTTTTTCAAAACACAGATCATCAGTTTGGTTAACAATATTCTAAAAGAATTTTTAGGTTTTGAACTTCATAAGGAGAGTATAGGAAAAAGATTTTGGTTTTCAAAAGAGTTTCGCAGTAGAATTTTAGGTTTTTACAGGTATACGTCAAAAGGATTTTACTCTCGAAAAAACATTACTTTTAGTGGATAAATCATAAGTAATTAGATAATATTTTTTGAAATCTACCTAGGATCTGCTGCAAAATCATTGGCATAAGTTAAAAATTTATTATTGAAAGGCGGTTGTCAGATCCAGGGTTTACAAACCTAATTTTTCTAATCACAATCATTGGATCCACATTCAATATAGTGAATCGCAGGGGGCACTGATAGGAACTCGTTAAAGGAGTACAGAAACATCATTTTTATTATGCAGAAACCCTGGTGAGCAGCGATGGTGTTAAAAGCATAAAGAGAGGTCCAGAGAAAAAGTACTAGGGTAAAGAACAACAATGTAGCAAACCAAAGGAAAGACCATCAAGTGGGAGAGACAGTAGGAAGGGATGGTGAGGAAGAAAAAAGAGTTTCCCCTGAGCAAAGTGTATCTTTATGAAATATTTACGAGGAAAAGTCAGAGTGGAATCCCACATGTATAGTGATGGGATCAGTATGATGTTGAGCAAGAGTTGACAATAGAAGAAATGAAAGCTAAGCTCGTAAACATCAGAGAGATGAAGAAGAAATTAGAAGATCGAGAGTTACTACGAAAGAAAAATCTGGAACTAAAATAACAGAACCTAAAATTGCAGGAAGAAATTCCTGAGAAGTCAGAGTAAATCGTGGGGATAGCCAGGAAGAAGGTGATACGAGAAAGTATCGAGAAGAAACGGAACATCAGTTGAAACGGGCCAAGGAAACATCTGTAAATCAGGAAGTAATGAAAGAACTAAAACATATGAGACCCATGGTTCAAGGTTTCCAGAACAACGGCAAAGGACAGCAGTTGACGTATGCATTAGCAGAAGCAAAACGATCACCTTTCAGTGTGGATATTCTATACGCGGATTTGCCGCCTAAATACATAATGCCAAGTTTTGGAAGTATCTTCGATGGAACCGGGAACGATATACATCATGCTAAGCCATATCAACGATCGTTGCTAAGTGGGAACACAAAGATGAAGTGATGTGAAAATACTTTCCGACAAGTTTAAAAGGCGAGACATTGGCATGGTTTGACGCACTTCCTGAATATTCAATCACATCATTTCAAGAGTTGGAAAAAGTGTTTCTAGCAGCCTACATGCCTAAAAATTTGCTAAGACCGGGAGTTGAAAAATTATTTAGTTTGAAGCAAAGTACAGAAGAAAGTCTGCGAATCCTAGTAAATAAGTGGAGGACATTATGTAGCGAAGTTATGAGTCACGGGTCTGAAATAAAGTTGGTTAGGGGTTTTGTAAATGCGTTGTTCCTAACTGATCTGTTGTATATGGCCATATTCAAGAATAAGAGTACGTTAACCTTGCAAGAACTTTGGGAGTTTCAAGAAGAATATATAGCTCTGGAGGAGATACAAAGAGAAGCAGTTTCGCAACCTGTAGTAACGATGGAGACCATTTTCCAAAGTTCAACAACAACTCAGCGAAACACAAATGTAATTGGTGATGTACCACAAGTAGATTACAAAGACATTTATCGAGAAAAGCAACGACAAGTACCTCAACAAGATATGCGATCAAGAAAGGATTGGTAGAACCATGATACTGGGAGATTCCATAGACAATTATAGCATCCCTCTCGCCGAGGCAGATTCAATGATCAAAGATTTAGTGCAAAAAGACAAAATGCTCCCAGATTTGAAGACTTAATGCTACCTAAATTGAATGCACCATTATCGGTAATCTTGCGACATATTGAGAGAACAGAATCTACAAGTATTCCGTATCCACACAATATAGGGGTAGAATCGCCCCCCTCCAGGTATAGTAACCAATTTTGTGAATATCATCAATTCCATGGCCAAACTACTGACAATTGCGGGAATGTGCAAAGGATAGTATTACGGTTGATAGGACAGGGAAAACTTCAAGAGTTCTTGGGAGATCTGCCACCCCCATCACCATTACGAGCAGAGCCAAAAGTATCGCGAGTACATAGAATTGATATTGAGCCAGGAACTAATTTCTTGCGATGCAATTCAATCGTCCATTCAGCAAGGATTGAAGCAAACTTCCATAACAACATTATGAGCAGGGTGCACAAGCAAGACCACAGTGGAAATGATATCTTCGGTGTTGAGAAATCCATCCTTTAGAGAACTAGATGGCACAACCAATTATATTTTCAGCATCCGAAGCACCTGAGAATGGAAAATCGCCTACGAATTTTTTAGTGGTGACTTTAAAAATGAACAAATGGGTAGTGGATAAAGTCTTGGTAGATATCGGAATCTCAGTGGAAATCATTTTCTACAGTACGTTCTAGCCAATGAACTTCCCAGATTTTGTGCTTATCCCGTCAACCTACAACATTTACGGATTTAACGGAGCACCCTGAAGGGCGAAGGGGGAGTTCAACTTGGTAATATATCTTAGAAAGTTGGAAACTATAACCATTTTCTGTGTAGTTGATGTTGAGTCGCCCTATAGTACGATCCTTGGAAGACATGTGTGCATGGAATTAAAGGAATAGCCTCCACATATCACTAATGTTTGCATTTTCCAACACCGGATGGGGTGGCTGAAGTAAAAGGAGATCCTTCCAAAGCAAAATATTACAATAAAGTGGATGTTCGTCAATATGAGGAACGAGCTCACAAGATCAACGAAGAAAAGAGGTTAAAGAAGAAGCAAGCTAAAGAGAGCAGGTTTGAACAAGAAATACAAGTGTACAAAGTGAATGCAGCAAGAGGAAATGGACTTCCGAGTGAATATACAAATAAGGAAGGTTCATCAACATAGAAATTAAATGGCCTAACTCCCCTCGGAGAGCCAATGATAAACTTCACAGCAGCAGAACCTACTCGAGATGTAAACTTGGGATCTGAAGAAGAGCCAAAGGTGGTCAAGATATGAACGAAGTTAAGCGAGATCGAGGGAAAAAGGTTGGAAAATTTATTGAAAGAGTATGCTGACATATTTGTATGGAAGATGGAGGACATGCCAGAAATAGATCCTTTGGTAGATTTCCACAGGTTGGACATCGAGCCAAAAACAAAGCCTTTCAAAAAAAGAATCAGAAAGAAGCAACAGTATATCACGAAGCAATTGAATTAGAACTAAAGAGAATGAGCGAAGCAGGAATTATCAGGCCAGCGAAATATCCACAGTGGATCGCAAAAATGGTAATTGTTTCGAAGAAAAACAAAGGAATAAGAATTTGTATTGACTTCGGTGACTTAAACAAAGCTTGCCCGAAAATAGTGTTCCTCTGCCGGACATTCCTCAAATGGTTGAATCAGCGACAGGATACGAAACCCTCTCTCTCATGGACATGTACTCAGGTTATAATCATATACCGCTCGCCGAGGAAGATCAGGAGCATACTTCTTTCTTTACTCCAAGAGGATTATACTTTTACATAAGAATGCCTTTTGGGTTGAAGAATGCAGGGGCTACTACCAAAGAATGATAAAAAAAAAATTATTTACTCAATGGGTGCACTGCACATTGGAAGCATATGTAGAGGATATGTTGGTAAAATGTAAAAATTCTGGAGATCATGTACGAAATTTGAAGGAGATTTTTGATCAAATGCGCAAGTTCAAAATAAAAATCAATCCTGCAAAGTGTATCTTTGGTGTAGCTTTGGGAAAATTCTTGGGATACATAGTGTCAAAGAATGGGTAGAAGTTAATACATCAAAGGTACAAGAAATTAGGGACATGCCATCACCAGCAATATTAAAGGACGTGCAAAAGCTTAATGGACAACTCGCAGCTTTAGAGAGATTCATCGCTAGATCTTCAGATAAATGCAAGCTATTTTTTGATAAGTTAAAGAAAGGAGCAAAATTCACATGGACAAAGGATTGTGAACAAGCACTTCAAAGTATTAAAGAATACTTTATGAAGTTATCAGTGTTGCAAAGACATGAACCAAGGGAGCAACTCTTGGTGTATCTCGCAGCAACTTCGGATGCCATCAATACAGTATTGGTCCGAACGGATGAAGGTGTTGAAAAACCAATATACTACACTAGCAAAACACTTGGGTCAGCAGAAAGAAACTATACAAAGATTGAGCATTCATATTAGCATTGGTATATGCGACTCAGAAGCTACAAACCTACTTTCAGGCTCATCCCATCAAAGTAATGACGAAGACACCTATTGAGTCAGTACTAAAAAGTTCTCAGCAAGTGGGGAGAGTGTCGAAGTGGAACGCGTAAATAGAACAATTTGGTGTAGAATATAGAATATTGACATCTGCCAAATCTCAAGTCATTACCGATTTCCTGGCCGATTTCCCTTTAGAAGAAGAAGAATATGAAGAAGACATGCTAAATCTGGAGGAAGATCTCGCATATCCTAAAGATTTGCTTAAAAAGAAGATCATCCAAGTATATGGGATATATATGCTGGTGTGTCCTCAAACAACGAAGGAAGAAGAATCGACATAGTATTTACTTCACCAGGAGGTACGAGGATCGTCCGATCATTTTGGATGGAATTTTCGGCAACTAATAATGAGACTGAGTACGAAGCAGTAATACAAGCACTCAAATTGGAAATTGAAATGAAACTTGATTATATCAGGCTTACAAGTGATTTAAAGTTGGTGGTTAGGTAGATAGAAGGAAGATATCAAACATTAGACCCGTCACTAGTAAGATACCGAAAAGTGGCAAGGAATTATGCGTCTCAGATTCCGAATATCAACTGGCGACACATTTGATAAAAGGATAATAGATTAGCTGATGCATTGGCTTTTGTGTCGTCAATGATGAGTGATCCTGAGACTACTTCAGTGCAAGTAGAATGGCTACGATATCTGTCAGAAGAACGAGTGATAACAAGTATGGAGACATTTGGAAATAAACATGGGAAACGATGAAAGAGTGGATGATTGGTGAATCCCAATTCATGAATACCTGAGCGAAGGGAAACTTCCCCGAGATAGGTTGTAAGCTAACAAAATCAGAAGTAAATCTACGAACTATCAGCTGCGCGAAGGCATTTTGTATCGCAGGTCTTTTCATGGGCCATTGCTGCGATGCTTATCTAAAGAAGAAGGAATGGAAATCCTAAAAGCTATACACTATGGAGATGCGGAAAATCATAGTGGCAAAAGATTGTTGGCACAAAAGGAAAAGGCTCAAGGATACTTTTGTACATATATGCATGATGATACGAAGAAAATAACCCAGAGATGCGAAGCGTGCCAGAGATTTGGTAAAACGATTCATGCTCCAGCGATAAATTTACATTCGGTGCTTAGCCCGTGGCCATTCACAAAATGGGGAGTTGATATTGTTGGGCCATTCGTTCCAGGATCAAGCAAATGAAGTATTTAATTGTACAGATTACTTCACCAAATAGGTAAAGGCAAAGCTATTGAAAAACATTGGGGAAAAAGATGTGTTTGCTTTTCTATTTGAGGATATTATTTGCAGGTTTGGCATACCAGCAAAAATTATCTCGGAAAATGGGAAACAATTCGAAGGGGAAAGCATCGCTATGTTATTCAATGCATTCAAGATTCAATAAGGAAAGTCAACCCTGATATATCCAGAAAGTAATGGACAAGCTGAGGCAACAAACAAAACTATTGCAGATAATCTGAAGAAAAATTTGGATGGGAAACATAAGGAATGATGCGAAGAATTGCACAATGTTCTATGGGAATACAGAACAACCCAACGAAGTGCAACAGGGATGTCTCCGTTCCATTTGACGTATGGGGTAAAAGCGGTCCTCCCCACAGAAGTCATGATACCAACAACAAAAAGAGAGGCATGGATTAAGAATCTCACTTCATGCTTAATGTTATCTAAGTTGGATAATTTGGAGGAGAATCGAGAAAGA
>JAJJMC010004794.1:971169-985710 GCA_023531435.1 Papaver californicum | reverse complement strand
AGATTACGAGCCCAGTGACATGGTCTACCATCGTATCAAAAGGGACCTGGGGCAATCTAGAACCAATATGGGAATTATTGGTAGTGGAGCATACGAACTGGTGGATCATGAAGGACAAAAGTTGGATCATCCATGGAATCCTAAGTACATCAAAAAATATTATCCATGAAGCTGATGACAAAGATTCTCGAAAAAGGTACGTGGATACACTTAAAATAAGTGCATTAAAATTCATAAACCCTACATTACAGGATGGAACCCCACATGATGTGATCTGAAATCTGCCTACGAGGCAAGGGCAGTCAAAACATAAGACCTACAATTCGCCCAAGAGGCAAGAGGATAACTTATAAGACCTATGACACATTATGTGGTTAGGTTCTAGGATCTTTCTCCTAAAAATGTAAGAGGTACGAAGGGGAGGTTAAGACCTCATTAAGAGGACGATAAGACTTCATCCTCCAAAGGCAAGAGGCATTTAAGACCTAAATTTCGCTGAATATCGTTGGGTTGTGGTTTGCCGCTTATCGCCGCATCATGGCCTGACGAAAGATATTCGACAGGAGGTATAGACCATACAATAGGCGTCGAGGTACACAGTTGAGGCATGGGTGCCCAACACATTTGAAGCGTGACAGGCCATTTCCATATGGCCACGTCCTTGATGGTTTATGTCTGGTCCCCAAGACACCCCTCCTAGGGTGTGGAACTCGTAATCTAAGCCAAATAAGCGAAGGAATAAGGGGTCCGTGAAAAAAAACTGGTTGTTGCATAACCGGATGGGAGGAGCTAGGTCTAACCCCCCAGAAGTAAGCCTCCTTTAATGGGAAGCCAGTGGGACATAAAGGGATGGCACCCTCCTCTAGGGAGCTGAACTAGCCTAATAAGGTGAGGTTTGAGAGGTTATTGCTCACGGGAGTATTTAGGCTCGCTTACTTCGCCGATGAAATAAATACCCATCAAGAATGCACCGCTTCATATAAAAGTGTGCAAGAGTTAAGACTCGCAAAATTATGCGAATTTTTTGAATATAAAACATTGAAGTAAACAACAATAAAAAAATAACATTTTGATTAAGTTTTAAAACAGGAACGGTTAAACAAAAAAGTATATATTCATTAACTAAAATTTGTCATCTTATAGGAAAAAAGTTAATGATTATCATCTAAGGCTACAGTAGAGGAAGCAGTTGTATAAAAGACAAATATGAGTTAGGCTTGGAGATCTTCATCTTTCTTTTCTAGATATTTGCCTTCGGAAGATCCTTCAACATCAGTTTTCTCCAAAGGTTCTTCTTCTTGAGGCTGATTTTCGCCGGTATTTCCTTTGGAATTAACCTCTTCTTCACCCGACAACTTGCTCGCCATCAGTTTTTTTGCCATCTTAATAGGTCTCCTTCTCGCTGTCTTCTTCTTCATCAAAATGGATCTCAGGGAATTACAAGAAAACTCGGCGAGCCTTAAGCCTATCGCCTAGATTATAAGCGAATTTTAGACAAACAGTGTTCGACGATGCTTGATAATCTTTTTTCAGTTGTTTGAAAAAAGCTTTGTGATGTGCTTCAAATTGGTTAAACTCTGAATCAAGCTTCTTGTATTTCACCAAAAGATCCTCAAACTTTTGGGTTTCTGATGTGATTGTAGATTGTGATAAATAGGGTTTGTTTTCAAACTTGTGAAAGTTTGTTTTTAAATCTAATTTCTAAGACTAAAAATAGCAAAAATCAAATAAAATTTATAACAAGATTGAGAGTAAATTGAGGCTAGGATTCCACTATTTTCCAATTTTTAAAGTGATTAAATTCAATAATCATCATGCAATTCTAACATTTAATTTGATTCTAAAATATTGCAAAACGCAGATTTTCAAAATAACAATTGTATAACAAAAGCATGGAACATCTAAAACCTAAGCCAAAGCATGTACCATCTAACGAAATCACAATTGCTTAACAAAAATCATTAAATCAATTTTTAACCAAGGCAATTAATCATAAATAAATTGCATAAATTAATTAAATAAAAATTACCACATAATCTTTCGAAAATTAGCTTCCTCTGTCGCCTCAGAAATGGGGTTTAGCTCCTCATTGTATTGGAAAAACCCTCAAAAATATGTTTCATAGCTGAAAAGGTGCTTATAATGGTGAAATAATAGTAACACTGGATATTTGATACGCTTATAAGCGTTACAGAGAAGTGTTCTCTGTGTTACAGAAGAAATAAAAGGAAACGGGAGAAAAGAACGGACTTCTGGTGCTGTTGAAAGAAAACTGCTTCAGCAACACTATCAGCGACGTTTCTCTGAAGCCTTTTGTTCTTCCTACTAGCAGCAAGCTTTTTTTTTCTTCCTGGAATTTTTGCGGTGAATCTCTGGCTCACTCTGAGCTCTCCCAATACTCTCTGCTTCCCTTATGACTCGAACACATCCTATTTAAACACCTCAGAGCATCAAATCTTCAACGAATCTTCATTAACAGCAAAATACTCGGTGATTATTTTCTCATAACTTCACGTGATCTGATTTTCAAATTTGTCTTGATTTTGCGTATCTTTGATTATGTGCAGATCACTCTTGATAAGACCAATATATTCTCTGTTTTAAACTCAAAAATCACGTATAAAATCATCATAAACTCGAACACAGAGATTCGCAGAAGAAGAGATAGTTTCCCGCATAGTTTTTGGATTTGAAATAAGTGGGTGCCCGTAATCCAAGGCATGGGTGTCTTTATAACTTTTTATGGGTGCCTTTAGTAGTATTTCGAGCCAATTTTTCCAAAAATGTTTATTTTCTAAATTACCTACAAATACATAAAAGCACAATATTAGTACAAAATGAGTTCCAACACTATAAAAGTTGAGAGCAAATTAGACACATAAATGTGTCTATCAAATACCCCCAAACTTTTTATTTGCTAGTCCTCGAGCAAATCTAGTGTAGAAAATAATTCCTAACTCACGCAGGCATCGCGATTGCACTTAGCGTGTGCAATAAGCCTTTAAACCCATAGGTGTCCCTATCGGACGAGTTTTAGTCTCGTGAGGGTTTACAATAGGTGTACCCACAAACCCTTTTACTCCAAATTCTAGCTGCCTGTGAACGATTGAGGGTAAACACTAAACAAGCTATTTAGTTGGCATACTAAATTCTTCGTCTATGGGAATCATTACCCTATATGAGTCCAATTGTTGTACACGACTTTGCACTCAGCGTACTAAAATTCATACAAGAATTCAAAACTCTACTTAGATAGTCGTTCAACCACGATACTCAGAATCCATCAAAAATACAATCACATGAAAAGATTTAGAAGATGAATATAGACAAAATGAAGTTTGTACATGTTGACTAAGGTGAACGGTGTTTCCCATATCCGTCTGAAGGTCAGTGCCAGGATGAACCCTAATGGATTGAGATATGCTCCCACTGGTCTTAATCCTAATATCGACTCAGCTGGTATATACAAGGGTCCCAGCGGTCGATTTATTGAAAATAAAACAATAATCTTTATACTGACAACATGATTAGATCTTTTGAATCTAAGCGCATGGTCTTTTTCAGCAGATTACATGATAGTTCCCATGGATCCTGCATTCCACGCTTGCTTAGGCGACGGAGACAGGGAGAACACATACATATTGCTATCAAAGTGTCAATACTCGTGTTTTTTTTAATCTAATGATTTAAATAATACAATAAAGGGCTTGATCTCAAACACACTACTTCATCCTGGCGGTGATAACAATTCGATATCGGTGCCCCACCAAATCACTTAGAGAAATACAAAAATTGCAAAAACAAAAACAGAAGGTGATATGGTTGATATAGACTCCGAGATATGGTGACAACTATCATGTTATTTCTAACACCTGAGCTACGCATCCTTTTATGAATATACCATTTAACTAGGCACACCAATTCCTATAGAAAAAGATCTAAGTTTCCATCTACCTAGAATGGTTAGTGTCATCCTGAATTGTTCACAAGTTTTTAGACTTTGGAGTTTCATATTTCACTAAAAGTTTCTCCCTTACCCCCAAACTTAAATCTAACATTGTCTTCAATGTTCTAAAGATGAATTATTAAATATATAAACAAGGAGAAACTGTTACCAATCGAAGGAAAGGAGTTAAGGAAAGATATTACCATGTCGCACGAGCATGGGTTACCTCCCAAGAAGTGTTAAGTCTAAAGTCTTCAGCCAGACTAAGAAAGAATTAGTCACCTTATAAAATTATAGAGCAACAGTAGGAACAAAAGTGGATCTTATGAATAAAACAATACTATCCAAAATAAAAGAAAACTGCAGCAGACCCAAAAAGTGAATAAACAGAGTACAACCTTATCCCTATATAGTGTATTGTTTAAGACAACTACATCTAATTGAGGTTCAGGTTTGGGCTCTATGAAAGGGTCTAGATAAATCTCTTTAAGCTGAATTTCCCCATAGGTAGGATCCGAGGGATCAGGTTGTTGAGTCTGGAAAAACTCAAATAATAAACTTAAGGCACATAATAATAACCTGAATAATTGTGGATCCTCAAAGTCAATCAGATTTGACCCACACAGTTGACTACTCTTAAAATGGTAGTCATTCTTAAGCAAATGTGTCGATTTTAATCTCCTAAAGTAATTAGGCTTAGTCTCAAAACTTAATAACTGACACATTTGAAATTCAAACGTTCCCACATATGGAAGAAAATATTTTGGTGGGAAAACAAAGTCAATCTTGGTATTATTGCCTAGGTGAACCACATCGACCAGAGGATGGGTTTCTAACAACTGAACTTCTTTTTCGACATCAACAGGCTCAGAGAATCTAGTTTGAAAATGATCTTGAAAAATGGTAGAGGTGCAAATGTCAAGTCCCAAGTTAGGGACTTTAAGCAGGGATACTTGACAATCACAAGAATCATCGGTACCCCCAAACTTAGGGTGGACATTACTCTCAGATGAACTAAAAACTGTTGGTTGGATTCTAGGGTCCTTAAGTCAGAACTACATTCAGCTTCTTCTATAGAAGGAAATAAGGTAGACTTATAAACTGGTAGAAGTTCAAACTTAGCTTTCCATATATTATAAGTGTTCATCAAAGGTGCAGAATATAAAAAATTATTCACCTCATTAATAACACTATCATGGTCAACATCCAAACCAAAGTGGGCTACGCATTTCTCTAATGGATCTTCTAACAAAGTGTTTGGTAAATATTTCTGAACTGAAGTACTAGTTACGTTCACTTCTTCTAAATCATAGATCTTACAAGAAGGTTGTCTATTCATACTAAATAGATTCAGTTCAATAGTCATGTTACCAAAAGAAAAATTAATTATTCAATTTCCATAGTTGATGACGACATTATATGTAGCTAAAAAGGGACGACCTAAGATCACTGGTATTTTAGCCTCTGGGACCTGAAAAGGTTCGGTGTATATGACAACAAAATCCACTGGGGAAACTATTCTATCAACCTGAATCAAATCATCCTCTATCACAATAAAATTCTCAAAGAGTCTATCATCTTCGTCAGAGACTGTTGTCTTCGAATCGTTAGACTCTAAATCACTAGTCTCAGGACAAACTCGGTCCTCTAAACCATTATCGGCTTCAAAACAAGAAAATTATGCACCGTCTAAAATAGTGGTATCTCTAGTCAAATCCTCTTCCTTTTGAATAGGTGAATAATCATTAAAATTATTTGGATTTGAAACAGAGATAACACTATCATCATGAAGCACAATTGGAGTGACAATTTCTTGATCACTCTGCCTGTATATTTCAAGTTCTTCACCAATACTATCCTCATCATCATAATCATATGAAGATGTTTGAACCTTGTCTAAAATAAGTAGTTTTACCGATTTTATCCTCGTCCTCTAAATTAGGTAAATATTCATCATTATTATCAAAGGTAAAAGTGGAAAAATTATACTGGCAATTAAGATTATTTTGAGCAATTCTTTCTTTTGTCTCTAACACAAACCTATCTGTATCCTCAGTTAACTTCTTGAGTGATTCTTTTAGAGTCATAATAGGTTCACAAGGAGGACTATTTGTTCCATACACACTTAATTTAAAATTATTTGTTATCTCAGTTAACTTCTTGAGTGATTCTTCTAGAGTCATAATAGGTTCATAAGGAGGACTATTTTGCGACTGCTTTAGGGAATTCCTCCAAGACAAAGAACTCGAATTTTGCTAATTTTCATGTTCATAAGACGAGTGTATGTACGAATAGTAATTGGGGTCACCTTGGTATGAGCAATAACCTCCAAAAGGTTGGTGGTGGTCCCGACTACTATCCACACCATGTTGATAGTATGGATAATGTTTATTTTGAAATTCAGTCGGATATTCATTGTATTGGTCCTCATAATACCAGTTCGACATTTTCTAACAAAAACTTCCTAATATATACAAAAATAAACTCTAAAAATAAATCCTACCGGAAGGGGTTCTAAACATACACAAGCAAGGCTGACTCAACCAAATCAAACCTATTGAATCTAGCAAACAAAAAGCATGATGGCTCCACTTAGATTGTTTCTAGACTAGCTTTTATTCTTCCAAAAGGCAACTACTTACAGTTTTAGCGAATCTCTCAGAACGATCTGAATTAGATTAAGTCGAATAGAAACAGGATAGGCTCTAAGGAGCTTTGATAACCCTGTCTCTTTGGCAACTTTTCCCTGGGTTACAGGGCAGCTCTAATCAACTTAAAATAATCTTCTTGAACTTTAAGTCAGGCTAACAAAGTAACCAATACAGTCCTTTTGAAAGATTTACCAATAAGCTCGATACCCTATCGGTCTTCTTTCTAGTCAAATTTTACGGATTAGGTTCGCGTTAGGTAACGTGTTTCTAAGGTGGGCAAGAAGGAAACGGTGATGAAATCCGAGTCCTTATTTTATATGGCCAGTCCTTGCCCTTTACTAGAAAATAAATTCCGTATTCAAGTCCTCAACATATATGCATTACGAAGGAATACAGAAAACCCACTGACAGGGGATTCGTGGGTGGTTAGAGTCTTACCTCCCGTACCAGACGGGCGATGAACCATTGAAGTCGACTCGGGACACCGACTCCTGTGTCAATGTACGAACCCGAGAGGCCGAGACAATATCATAATTGTCGTCCTTCCCTGTTACGGTTTATATTTAAATACCCTTCCGTAGGATTTTAAAAAAATAATAACAAAATTCAAAAGTTCAAAGTCCAAAGTCCAAAAAATAAAAATAAAAAAAAACAGAAAAATACCTAAAATAATTACAAAAACAATAAGAATTGCCTAATACAATTTTCTAAAAAATAAAAATAAAAAACTAAAAAATTTATAAAATTAACTAAAAAAAATTACTATCTACTTTTTCCGTTCTTTTCGATTTTTCTTTGACTCCAAGTGTTTAATTAATCAATATGATCTTTAACACCAATTTTTTTTTTGATCCAAAACCTGTAATACAAAGAAAATACACAAAAACATAATATAGAACAAATAAAATAAAAATCTTATTAAACTAACTAACCTAAAAAAATCTAAAAACAATTCTGAAAACAAATCCGCGTCGGCCGCGCCAAAAATTTGATATGATTGTAGATTGTGGTAAATAGGGTTTGTTTTCGAACTTATCAAAAATTGTTTTGAAATATAATTTCTAAGACTAAAAATAGCAAAAATCAAATAACATTTATAACAAGATTGAGAGTAAACTGGGGCTAGGATTCCACTATTTTCCAATTTTTAAAGTGATTAAATTCTATAATTATTATGCAATTCTAACATTTAATTTGATTCTAAAATATTGCAAAAAATAGACTTTCAAAATAACAATTGTATAACAAAAGCATGGAACATCTAAAACCTAGGCCAAAGCATGTACCATCTAACGAAATCACAATTGCTTAACAAAAATCATTAAATCAATTTTTAACCAAGGCAATTAATCATAAATAAATTGCATAAATCAATTAAATAAAAATTACCACATAATCTTTCGAAAATTTGCTTCCTCTGTCGCCTCAGAAATGGGGTTTAGCTCCTCATTGTATTGGAAAAACCCTCAAAAATATGTTTCATAGCTCAAAAGGTGCTTACAATGGTGAAATAATAGTAACACAGGATATTTGATACGCTTATAAGCGTTACAGAGAAGTGTTCTCTGCGTTACAGAAGAAAGAAAAGGAAACAGGAGAAAAGAACGTACTTCTGGTGCTGTTGAAATAAGAGTGCTTCAGCAACACTATCAGCGACGTTTCTCTGAAGCCTTTTGTTCTTCCTGTTCTTCCCACCACCAGCAAGCTTTTTTTTTCTTCCTTGAATTTTTGCGGTGAATCTCTGGCTCAGTCTGATCTCTCCCAATACTCTCTGCTTCCCTTATGACTCGAACACATCCTATTTAAACACCTCAGAGCATCAAATCTTCAACGAATTTTCATTAACGGTAAAATACTCGGTGATTATTTTCTCATAACTTCACGTGATCTGATTTTCTAATTTATCTTGATTTTGCATATCTTTTGATTATGTGCAGATCACTCTTGATGAGACCAATATATTCTCTGTTTTAAAGCTCAAAAATCACGTATAAAATCTTCATAAACTCGAACATAGAGATTTGCAGAAGAAGAGATAGTTTCCCGCCTAGTTTTTGGATTTGAAATAGGTGGGTGCCCGTAATCCAAGCATGTGTGCCTTTATAACTTTTATAGGTGCCTTTAGTACTTTTTCGAGCCAATTTTTCCAACAATGTTTATTTTCCAAAAATACCTACAAATACATAAAAACATAATATTAGTAAAAAATTAGTTCCAACACTATAAAAGTTGAGAGAAAATTAGACACATAAATGTGTCTATGAGTTTCGGTGTCCTTGTCAGCCTGAGCTTTCTCCAAATCTTGGCGAACTTTATGTATCTCCTGGAGGATTTATTTCAGCTCTTCTCCCCTTTGTCTCTTAGAATCTGTAAAGAAAAAAAAATGATTAGCCAAGAGTCCAGAGCAATCAGAGGCATTACGAAGCTAAAATTGGCCATCTAAAAATAACCTTATTTCTGTGAGATAACAATTTTTAAGGTTTCTTCAACATCTTCCTTTTTACTTGTTAGCTCAGTGACTTTGCATTGGGTGTTAGTCAACTGATACATGGACTTCTCCGAAATATTTCCAAATTGTGCTTGGTATGGAGCAATTATTTTATCCTTCTCCTTCATCCGAATATCAGATTTTGCACTGTCCGCTAGCACCATATCACTGGTATTTATGATTTCTACGTTCTTTAGACGAACCTTACGCAGATCTGATTTAACCTTTTAAAGATCCTTTTGCAGTTGTTCGTGATCCGTTTGCAGTTTGTTGAAATCAGTTCTTGCAGTGCGAAGATCTTTCTGGGATATACGAAGATTATCTTACGAGATGCGAAGATCCTTCTCAGCAGTGCGAAGCTTTACCGCAGTAGTATCCTTCCTTGAAATGAACTTTTTCTTGTCGGCTCACAGGGACTCGAGTTCACCTTCAAGCTCTGTATTTCAACGGGTCAGTTCCATATTATTATGGTCAAGATGAAAATTTAACTCATCTATGTTCTAAAGCTCGTGAACTAATTGATCTACGCGATGACCCATTCCAATACCGTTCTCCAATTCAAAGGACAAGAACCCAATTCGCTGTCTATATTCTCATTTTTTGTTCGCGTAAAACGTCAACTTCTAGTTGGATTTTCTCGACAGATCTTTGACGAACTTGGCAACATTCTTCGGAGTAGAACACACCTAAGTATCAACTAGCAAAAAACAGATAATGAAATGACTAAAATTGAAGTAGATGAAGTAAATCTTACCAGAATTTCTTCAACTCGTTTCCTTTGGGAATTCGCAGTAGCCTTCTCGAATCCAATTCCACTTGTATTATATCCTGATCTTTTTTCAGGTGCGAAACCTCTTTTTCCAGCCTGATGCAGTCCATTTCTGATTGGCGAGCCTCCTCCAATGAAGAAAGCTTGAGGTTATATTCCTTCACAGCAAATGTGCATTTAGCAAACAGTTTCGAGCGAAAAGATAAATCAAAAAGTAATGGCGATTACCAATGTCAGTAGACCAGCTTGCTGAGCTCGAGTCAAAGAGGAAGATACTTGACGTTTCTCCTTCGAATCAAGAGAAAAAAGGATTTAGCGGGCAATGCCATCATCGTATTGCAAACTTGTGAGGGAATATCCACCGCCACTTCCTCTTTGATAGCTTTGAACATTTGAATCCAAGTTCTCATCTCGTGAACACACTTGTTTTGGAGAGTCTCCAGCTTAGACAATTCAGTCTGCTCTTCAGCTTCTTTCTCAGGTCCATGCGAAGAAGTTTCGTCAGTCTCAGATATCTTCGCAATCACAGGTTCGGGATAGACAAATTTTGATGTTGAAGGAATATCTAAAGAGGGCTTCATGGGAACGGCTTGGAAAACCTTAAGAGGCACCGTTGAATCTTCATTCTTTTCTTCTACATGGATTTCTTCTTCGGCGAACTTGTTTTCAACCTCGTGAGGGATGGTGTCTTCCTTAGCTTGGGTATCGTTGGCACCTCAAGAGAGGCACGAACATTCACAGAGCGACGAGACTTCTTCGGAGGAGGACTAGCCATTGTCTCGCCAGACTCCGTCTTCGTAAAAAAAAGAAACCTTCGTCAGATAAAGAACAAAGGCAGTAGAAGGGGAATCAACAATGAAAGAGTATGTTCTTTACCTTCCTAAGTTCCAAAGACAAACGTTTGCGAGACTTAGCCTTTGTCTCATTCGCAGCAACAACATCCTGAAATTACAAAGATCAGTAATGAAGAAGTTAAGGAGAAAATGACCAAAGCAAAAGGATAAAATAATACCTCAGAAGTTCTATCGGGCCATCCAAAGGTCCATGGATCGTCATGGGGGAATTCTTGATGCTCTACCAGAGGACCCTGACGAGGGACACCGTCAGAGTGTGTACCCCAAATCCAAGGGCCTTCGAGGATTAGGGGATAATTTATCCAATTTTTATCGTTTGATAGTGAATAAACTGGTTGGTTTTGTTGATCTTCGGATCAAAATCGGAGAGAATGAGCTTCTTGTTGTCGAAGATATTTTCCCGGTTGAAGCGAATTGCCCATCTTTCAGCTCGACGATCAAAGCAATTTTGGGTATAACTTGATCGGAAGCTGCTCGCGGTATAATCCTAGGGATTGTAGGGTTTTTCTTTCGTCGGTATCGTTGAATAACCCTGCGAACGTGCAAAAAAATTATTTACCAGGCAAATGGCGTTTCCACTTAGTTAAAAAACACCCCTCTGAAGCAACAAGTGAGTTAAAACCTCGTAGAACAAGGGACTCACACTGTCATAAAGAGGAAGCTGAAGACCATCTCTCAATTGACCCAAAGTAATTATAACTCTGTTTGCGTCCCAAGATTCTTCTTCGATCATCTTCAAACTGAGGTTAACTCCCGAGCCAGACTCTTCCGGAATTATCAATTTAAGACCTCGTGGATGAAGTTCGGCATTGAACTCAGCGGCAATCTTTGCTCACATAGATATGAAAATCAAAATCAAAGTGGAAATTAGATCAACCCAAAAGATGAAAAGTTAGAAGAATAATGGAGAAAAACTCACCCAACAATAGGAATTCTAAGAGAAACATCATCTTGGTTGACGGCTATCTTTATGAAGAAAAGGTATTTGATAAAGTAAATTTCTGAAACTAAGATTGACAGACAGGAAGAATCACAGAGAGAATGTTGGAATTGAAGAAGGTGAAGTTAATGGCTGATTGCAGGTATGACAGAAGAAGAGGAGTTATGAGGGGAATAAAATTTAATGAAGAAGAGAGTTGTTCAGAGAAGTATTTATACCAGGTTAACCGGATGAAAAGGTGGAAAAACAGAAATTAGAGGGACGTTCCAGTCATAAAGTAGTGAATCGAAGTCGTGGCGGCTGTTACCAGAAAATCCCGAAAACGTGGCGAGGGTTAAAAACTTTTCGAATTCTCTTCCCATCCTACCCTCGTTCGGATGACAAGAGAAGGGGCAAAAAATAGGGACAGAAAATCATTTCGCCACGTGTTCGCATCTTAGCACATAAACACAAGAGGGACGTACTTCAAGTGAACACTAAAGTAATGATCATCCAACATAGGTATCTTCGCCTAGTGTACTAGAATAAGACGCGTGGAAAGCACTATCAAAGAATCAACGACTAAGTTTGAATTTGATAGCCAGGGCATTTAATGCGCGATCAGAGCGGTCAATTCAGCTGTCTATTAGCTGTCAGGACAGGTGGCAAAATATTATTAGATGAAGAGTGGGAGATCAACGATGGTTATTGAGAGTCTTATTATATGAATCAACCAACGAAGTGAAGTCCTAGCGAAGCAAAGAGCATCACCAAACAAGCTACAATAAGATTATCTCGGCGAAGCCAGCTATATCCGAAGTAAAGTGTATCCGAGGAGCTGTGAACCAAACCCTAATTTTATATTTTTGCTATAAATAGGCTTGTGAGTAAATGTAATAGGGTTGATCAATTTTGTAAGAGAGTAAGAGAGAGAATTACTGTAAAAGATCAGAAGACATCATTTGTGCTTGTGATCATCATCATACCATAGTGAAATCCCTCTCATGGACTTAGTTTTAACACTGAACCACGTAAATCTCTTGTGTTCATTATTATTTCTTATTATATGAGTTTTAATCTTAAGATTCATGTGGAAGACATAAAAGAGTACTTTAGGATTGATCTTGGTGTATTGTGGGATTTCCTGTAACTACATATCAAATGACTAAATTACCCTTGAATTAACTATATTACGATATTACTCTTTCACTATAAACCTAAATCTAAAGCAAAATCAAAATCAAAATCTCTTTGCGATTAATCAACAAGAAATCAATCGACTACAACAACAAAACGAAGATTAAATCAATCAAGAATTTCAATCACCTCAACAAAAAGTGCAACGTCCAGGCATAGTTTACCTAAGGTAAGAATCGACAAACCAACTAATTTTTATTTTTTTTATCATTGAAATATGTTAGACTCGTTAAAATTATTACTCAATTTACAGTTTCAGAGCAGTCTACGGCTACGTCGTAGTTGATTATCCTAGCAGTAAACAACTCTACGACTAGAAAATGATGCTTCTAGACGTAGATTAGTATTTGTTGATTTTTACAGCTAGGAAATGATGAACTTCTAGTCATAAATGGGTTTTAAAAATATATTTTTTATCACATTAAACCTAGTTATAGGTGGTATTTCTAGTCGTAGAAATGTCTACTGTTATGAATTTGTATCCTCAACCTAGTCATAACTTTTTCTATCCAAATTTTTTACAAATATTTTTACGGATAGGTCATACTGTTGAAAACCTAACAATAAGTTGTTATTTGATTACCTACGGCTAGTTTTCTATTACCAAAACCTAGACACAGAAGGAAACTTAACATGTTTACAATTAAGAGTTTATGAATTCGCAGTTGTAGGTATAGATTCTGCCGGACTAAAAAAAATAAATATAAATTAAATTAACTAATCTAATCTAATCTAACCATTAATTAACTAAATCAATTAAATTTATTAATACAAATTAACTGAGTCTGTTTTAACCATTATCATAAGAAAAAAAATATAAGGATAAGATATTATTGAATTTACAACAAAATGATCCAATTTCATCTTATCCATAAAACTCTCTAAAATTTGATTAGCCCTCAAAATAGATTTCTTCTCTTATTCAACGCAATCAATCATCTAGGTGGAGATGCTTCAAAAAAAAAAAAAAAAAAATGTAGGTGGAGTGTTTTCCCCAAATGAGGCCCAAACCCATAAACTCATTTGTAAAAGACTAAGCCAAATCAAAACCCATTGTTCCTATGTATATCGCGGACTCATGCGCCCGATCTATTGTACCACAACGCCACAACCACGTGTATCAAAATTCTTTTGGCCGAGGTGCTGTAGAGTTTACTTGAATACCTAGGTGGCAAACTCATTATTTTGGTGATATTAATGTACAAGCATAATGTTTTGGTTTTAAAAAGAAGCCTGATATAGGGGCTCCAATATCAATAGAGGGGTTCCCCTATGAGGCGAGGTGACCCAATTTCCATTAAGGGATGTTCTAGGGGTAAAGTTAAATGTCTATTTTATCCTTTACACAATAAAAAAAAGATAAATTTATCCTTTAATTAAAATCTTTTCATCTCCTCCATATCTTCTCCTTCTCCATTTTAATCAAATTTCTCCATTGAATCAAAATTTTATCGCCGATTAAACTCCCAATTTCGTGATGAAGAATACTAATAAATGTGTAGAAAGTAGTAGTGATGACCATCCGGATAAAACTAAACAAATTAATGAAGATTTAGGGTTACAAATTGAATTTACGGTTGGGTTCGAATGGAAACCCAACCGTAACTGGTTTGTTCTTCATATTACGGTTGGGTTATTAAACAAACCCAACCGTAACTTCAAATGTAGGAGATGAAGATTCAATTAAGATTTACGGTTAGGTTTTCAACCAAACCCA
>JAJJMC010004794.1:940119-951169 GCA_023531435.1 Papaver californicum | reverse complement strand
AGCCTCGCCCGGGTCAAGGCGGCAACCTAGAATCTCGCCCAGACACATGCGGTGGCCTAGCATACCGCGTAATAGGGAGCGAGGGCCCTGGTGTCCGCCCAGTTTTTTTTTTCCTGAGTGGGTTTGTGGCATATCGCTCACGCATGGGCGAGGAACTGGAACTACGTTTGGAGGAGCGGTATTCTGAAACTTCGCTTGCGTAGGCGAAATGGTAAGACAACGCCCGTAAATTTGAGCGAGATCCTAGAGTCTGGCTTGTCATCAGGCGATGTCCTAGGATACCGCCTGACTATGAATTCCGTCGTCGACCTTTCGATCATATTTGATCTGCTACAGGATAAACCGTCGATTATATTCCTAAATATAATCGACGGTTGCGGAACCATTTGGGCGACCATCGATCAAAATTAGTCGATGATCGACGATTTGATCGCCCATTGTGGTTGCCCTAAGGAATCTTATTCCTATGTTAAACACAAAACCCCTTTAACATAAATGAGACTTAATACAAAAATATGAATGAGTTAGTAATTTCCATTCTTGCAAACTTGTTTTATAACGGCGCAGACTGAAAACATTTTCAAAAGCTCAACCATGCAATATACTATCTCCGTTTCAACAAAAGTGTTACTATCATTTTTTCATTTTGATCTAAAAATAGATCAAAATGAAAAAATGATAGTAACATTTTAGCTAAAACGGATGGAGTGTTAATTAAGCACCATCGCAAGCCTCCTCAACTAGGCAAGGTAACAAGGAGATAAATATTAGACACACGGAAGAAAAAGGCCAAGTAAAGGAGCATATGCATGTTATCGATCAAAAAAGAAGAACATATGCATGTTTACTCTGATATGTTGTTGCAAAAGTATATACTTTTTGCGATGTCAAAAAAACTTTGCTAGAACATCGGTGTTGGGAAGTATTGCAGCTAATGGTGGATCAACCTCGCGTCCACCATTCAAATTCTATTGTTGAGACTTATTCTAGAATTTTGGTATTATTTGGTTCCTTCTTTATAATTTATGACACTTGTTTTCTACATTGGCCTCTAGAAAATTCTTACTCCGCCCCTGGTTATCTAGCAACTTCGCTGGGTGAAACAGAGATCAAACAGATGCGACATGATGATAACTTTTAACTGTACCACTACATTAGGGATATATTTATAATTATACTCCCTTCGTTTTAGGAAAAAAGTTACTATTATTTTTTCATTTTAGCTTATTTTTAGATTAAAATAAAAAAATGATAGTAACTCTTTTCCTGAAACGAAGGGAGTACTATTTTCTTATTACTTACTATTTATTATTATCATTTTGGAATAAAAAATAATACTCTAGTTATTATAATACTATTATGATTGATAGTATTGTTATTAACAGGTAACAGTATTCTGCTTTAGAGAAACGTCCCCCTTGTTAAACATCTTAGGTTTGCAGTTGTAATTAATTAACAACTTGGACAGTTTAAAATTGGTTTCCGAATTCTCTTTTGGAATTTAGCTAAACCTATTTTTATCTCGTGCATATAGAGAATCTTACATACATTCCTTACGATTTGTAGCCAATTGTCTAAATGCAAATGAAGGTGTACTCATTCTTGTTTTCATTTTTATATGGTGTCAATTAAGAATGGAAAAGGGACTTCTATTGATTCTTCCCACGCCGGCAACATATCCTAATCCAAGGTTAAGTAAAAAAAGAAACATCTTAATCGAAGACAAAATCTTGAAAATACGTCTCAGATATCGAGCTTACATATTCCAGTTTGTCCCAATGTGTCGGCAAAATCATCTACAACAAATTTGAGACAAAATCTTATATTACCGTGTTTTAATATGAAATTAGAGTGAAGGCTATAAGCCCTATAAGCTGAGTATACATGTGACAATATATAGGAGGCTGAGCTAAGTAATGCTAGCATTTTCCATTACATAATTGGCGATGGCATGGCTGAGAAGTAAGACAGAATGTCTGGAAATTTCTTCTATCCATTTCTATGGGATGCAAATAGATCGGAAGGAACTGAAACGCCTACTTGTGAATGCACTAAACTTGTTATCATGATTTATGGAATCGAGCTTACTGACTTGGTTGGCAAATCTTCGTCGGCAATGAGATATCTTAATTTACTAAAAGGAGGACCTTTGACTTTAAAAAACAAATGTTATGATTACATTAATTAATGATTACTCGGTCGGTTGACTTTGTGCATTCATGAATCAAATTGATATTGCTATTGATATCGATTAGTTAAGTTATAACTTCTTCTTTTCGGCGTTGTACTTTTCTTTTACTTACACCCCACCAAACTTATTTACTCAAGGAACGTGTTGACCACCGTAGAATCGTGGCGAAGTCAACTCAAATCCATGTCTCTGCTTCACAACTTTAATTATAACCTGAAAAGCTAGCACAAATGCCCATGTAACTCTCTGTGAAATATTGGTATCAGTTTCTTTTGAAGCAACAAAATCATGGACTTTACGCTAGGTTGTGTACGTGTTACCAGCAGGTAACAGCTCTAATGTGCCCCTTTACTGCTAGGATTTATGACCGTCCAGACTCCAAACTATCTTCGTGCCCGATCGTGTAATACTGATAATGTTCTCATCAAACCACCTCGATACGGAGAGTTGGGCTTAGCCGTTTGTTTATCTTAAAACTTAAAAGGCGTGAAAAAACATGTGTGACTATTTACTAGTCACAATATTTAACAAGGTTGTTACCAAGTTTCATAGAGATTATTGAATTCATATGAAACAGAATAATCTTTATCTAAGATTTACTAGATTGGTAATTTCTTAGAAAATTTGGTAACTTTCTTATAGACGGTGGATTTGGTGGATTTTTGACATAAGTTAAAATAGTAAATTAATTTCTATCTGGCAGTAGAAGTATAGAAATATTAGAAACTTTATGTTTTTGACCCGGTATCAAAACTATAAAATTCATATTTTATATTCTGGATGAAAATTGAAATACAAAACTCTTGTTATAGGCATCTCACACTGATCCTTTAGTCTCTTTGAATATATATATATATAATATTAGAGCCTCACCCGGCTGAGCTTTCATTATTTTATATATACACAATATAAGTATTGTACGACTCAGTGCTTACTCATTTATAATGATTGGACAACTCCTAGATGGATTAACCACTAGTATAGAGCAACATTGTTCTTAAAACATCATTGGTGATGATTGCAATTTCTTCCCAGATGATCTCTGACTATACATAATAAGCATTCAGAACACATTTTTGTTCCTGAGTGGATACCAGTGATCCTAAATAGATTGCCTACTAGTATAGAACAACTTAATTTATCTTTATATTCCCCGGTTGAATTCCTAGAGTTGTCTTATATTAATATTCAAACCCTAATTGAATAATATAGATTTATCACAGTGTCCATACAATCTTGTATGAAAACTCATAACAAGTTACACACGAGTATACTTGGTCGAAATCTGATTTCTGACGTTCCGTCGTAATCATCTTGAAAAAATATACCAACAAGTGAAGAATGAGACAAAATGTTCTAAACAACATATGTTCCCCTATATGTCTACTATGACATACTAAAAGGGCGTCACATATGATAAAATTTATTTTATGGTCCCATGTAAGATCTAAAGCCTATAGCTCTTATACCAACTTGTAACACCCCGAGTTTCGGACGAGGGTCAAACTCATATGTAAATCCAAACTCAAGGCGTTACGGGTCGGAACGAGACAGATGCATAAATATTTCAACTAATTTACCTTTCATATCAAGTGTAATTAAAACTTTACGTAATCATGAATTGAAGCATATGAATCCACAGTTCATCCTTAACTACATTTTTAACCAAATAATATAAATCAAATTACAATTCAAGCAATATAAGAACAATTCAATCATTAAGCTAACTAACTTCTTAGTTCCATTCTCAACTTCCATAAAATTTGCAAGGAATGTCAATTTGGGTGAGATGACAGCTCAGTAGAATACATTCCCATTCTCAAAAGATGCAAAAAGATAATCAATGACCAAAGAGAACATACAACAAGAGAATACAACATAACTTCGAGGAATCAATAGCATATTCCACAAATAATCTCACAATGCAAATAATTTTTCCAGAAAATCATCTAATTTAGATTTCAATGCACGAGTTCATAATACCAATAATGTTTCCAATAAGTCATCTAATTCAGATTTCAACTCATGAGTTCACGATACGAAAAACCTTAGTTCGTACAACCACCTATAGTTTACCTCGGCACGGACAGCCGTCATCGATGGATCAGGGGATCATTACCCTATATGCTTTTTGGAATCAAGTATTACAACAAATATTATCAAATCATATGACAAACAAGTAATGATTCATTTCACTCAAGCATATATGCAAATAAGAATAAGTTTTACAAAATGCACACATCTTATACTAATTATTTCATGATTATAACTTTGTCCGATCTATCTCAAAATTTTAGTGAATATTCCTGACACCATATTGTATAACATATCCAAATTTCACATCATACTAACGGCTCAATCATAAGTTATTGATTTTACAAGATCAACATAAAAACTGGGAAGATTATATCATGTTATCAAAATATTCATAGTAAATTCATATTAATCTCAAATTGATCAAATCCAAATCACAATGAAAGATAAAACATAAGCCTACAAATTTTGTCAAGGCCTCAAATCATATTAATATCATCAAGATTTCTTGAACACAGTTAAAAACATAACCAAGCGAAATTGTCTAGAAAATTCAGAAACATCACCCAACTTAAAAGATACATTCAACGGTGAATTTACGGTGTACTATCTTAAAATCTTAACCATAGATACATAATTATGTTATATATCAGTAGGAAAAAGATGATCATCGTCGGAGATATGAATTTACACAACTAAATTCCAGAAACCTAACAATACAAAATCATACGAATTTGAAACAAATATAAACAAATCACCCAAAGAGAAAGGGATCTAGCATTCTACCTTTTATTAGCTACAAATTTCTCTTAATAATTTTCCATTTCCTTCTTCTTTAAACACCCTAATTTCCTCTCCTTCTCATTCTCTTTAATCTTTTTGGTTTTCTAATATTTAAATTTCTTTATAAAACCTATATTATAATACTACTAATTATTATTATTATTAATTCACATACTTATTATTTTATTTAATACTTTTAATTATCTTTTCAATTTCTCTTAATTTTATTTACTTATTAAAATTAATCAGGTACCTATATTTCTACCCAAAACTTATAGCTTTCCTAGTTCAAGCAACCCACCTAGGCTAAGGCAAAAGAAGCAACAACCCGAACAACAAGATAGCTAAATCGAGTAGAACCCAATCGACAGGGAAAATAAAAATACCGGATATTACAGCATGTGTGGACACAACAATAATAGTCTTCAGAGCATATAGATCTTACGAGCAAATAGGTGGAAGGAGAAAAAAATAATAAAAATATAAACGAAAGGAAAGTCGTAGAGGAAGTTGAAAGTGGGGAACTGCGATGCTAAAGAAGATCCCTATGTTCATGGCAGGGTTTCACGATGAGGGAGGTAGTGATTTTGGTCGACAACTTAGCATGTCTGCGTCATTCGTAAGGGTTTGTTGCAAAAATTTGATTTTTTGGGCTATAAAAATAAGTGGAGTACTTGGACATGTTTGGTGAGATATGTGAAGATAGCCTTCGAGCTTGTTGTGGGATAAGCCAACATGGTGTGTATACCATGGGTAGCCATGAAGGTAGTTTTCAGGCTGTAATGGGATAGACTAACATATATAATATGCTTTTGGGTTTAGTCTTTTAAGTTGGTACAATTTTTTTTTCTATTATTTGATAAAGATTTTGGTGCTGACGAGTTTCGAATTCAGATCTTTGATATTATTATCCAATAACTTTTCCATTATACTACAGTGATATCGATGTTCTTCCTTTTTTTTAAATTTGTGTTTTTCTTATTCCTATAAGTTTTTCCAATAAAAAATATTATATTTATCAAAAAATAAAAAGATTAATGACATGTTTGGTCTATGCTCATTGACAAAAATCAATCTGGCAATGGATAATATGATAGCTGAAAAAACAAAAACCCCAGGAGAACAGCTAATGCAAAAGTAATGTATAGTTTAACAAAATGATTACATTTTAGGTGTCAATAATTTGAAAAGTTCTTGAAGTCTTTATCTAAGAAAAGGAACTTAAATGTGGTGGGTTTCGGCCAACTAAAATGTGTCAAAGAAAGAAAGAGATAACTAGCTTCGCTCGTTGGAGTCAGCATTCAAACATACAAGCCATTCCAAAGATATGTCGCATGCAATGAAGAAACCACAAGAATTTAAAATTATGTATACCATCGCCTTCGTGGGTTCACAAAACCAACAAATAAACTATAAAGACTGCAGCCACCTCAAATATCAATAATTTTTTTAAGGGGGGGCCGGGATCTAGAGAAAGGAAGTAAAAAGAGAGCATTAGATACCCGCCATGACAAGGCAAAGGTGCTTATTTATCATGCCCATGGCCATGGGGGTGGGGTTTTCACAAAATGTAATCCCATTCATCCATGTGTGAGGACTCGCCTCTCTACAAAATGTTACTCTCTTCGTTTTAGGAAAAAAATTATTTTTCCTATTTGTACAATTGTTAAGGCAAGATGAGAGAGAATAATTTTTATAATTTATTTCCAGATTTATCCTAACAAAAAGTTTAATACTACATATATCTTTATAATGAGAATAATAACATTTCTTAAAATAATAAGGGTAATTTTAAAAATTTATTATATTGAAAATGAAAGTAACTCTTTTGTTGGAATAAAATTTTAAAGAAAAAATAACTCTTTTCCTGAAACGGAAGGAGTATTATATTCGTTCATTGTTTGCTAGTCGATGATTAACGAATCACAGACTGAAGAGAAAAGTAGTAGTGCGAAAGTATTTTGGATTTCTTCCATTCCATAACAACATGAACGATTTAGAAACAACCAAAATGAGTTAGGTTATAAGACAGCTGTTATTGCTAACTGGAGTTGAGAAGTTCTAATAAGTAATTATGGGGTTGAGAAATAACTTAGAAACAACTTAATCGAACTAATCTGAAACCGTTGTAACGGGTCGCTTACCCAATCGAGATAGTAAAGACAAAAGGTACCCATTTGTCGTGCATGTGGTGAGTGGGGGCTAATCAAAATGTATTCACATACATCCCACACTACACTGTTTATGGTTAAAGATAAACATCAAGTTACAGATTTCTTCATACATCCCCCACACATATTAGTATTCAGGTGGGGGCTCATCAAAATGTATTCCCATACATCCCATTTATCAAAAATGTACTCCCGTACATCCCCACATTAGAGTATTTATGTTTAAAGATAAACATCAACTCATTTATTTGTTCATAGATCCCCCACAGATATTATTATTCATTTCAACGTACAAAAGTTTGCCTATAAATTGCAAGGCCCAAGTACCTCAATCCCCACCAATATACAATTCCCTACTTAGCACATCTGAGAGATAGAGAGAGACTGAGTTTTCATTCTTCGAGAAAACAAAGCCTTTACAATATCATCACCACTACCTTCCTTTCAACAGAAAATGGCAACTTTCCCCGTCATTGACATGGAGAAACTCAATGGTGAAGAAAGAGGAAACACCATGAACATCATTCAAGATGCTTGTGAAAACTGGGGTTTCTTTGAGGTACTGTCTTAACTCTTTCTGCTTCTTCTTGTTTTCTCGTATGGTTTTTATTTATATTTTATATACTTCCAAGTTCCATGTATTGGTTTAGTGATCATATTAAAATTTTCTGCTTATTTTTTTGCAGTTGGTGAATCATGGAATTCCTGATGAAATGATGGACAAAGTAGAGAAACTTACAAAAGAACATTACAAGAAAAGTATGGAGCAAAGATTCAAAGAATTGGTTGCAAGTAAAGCTCTAGACGGAGTCGAATCTGAAATCACTGATATGGATTGGGAAAGCACTTTCTTTTTGCGCCACCTCCCAACTTCCAACATGTCTGAGATCCCTGATCTTGAAGATAGTTATAGGTACATTCTCTCTCTCTCTCTCTCTCTCTCTCTATCTCATTTCTTGTTGGTCTCTCTAACGAATACGTTTGTGATTACAGGAAAACCATGAAGGAATTTGTTTTAGGATTGGAGAAACTAGCTGAGGAGGTTTTAGACTTGTTATGTGAAAATCTTGGACTTGAAAAGGGTTACTTAAAGAAGGCATTATGTGGTTCTAATGGTCCAACTTTTGGGACCAAAGTTAGTAACTATCCACCTTGTCCTAAACCAGAACTAATCAAAGGGTTAAGGGCTCACACTGATGCTGGTGGACTCATTTTACTTTTCCAAGATGACAAAGTCAGTGGCCTTCAACTTCTCAAAGATGGTGAATGGATTGATGTTCCTCCAATGAGACACTCCATTGTTATCAACCTTGGTGATCAACTTGAGGTAGTAACTTTTTTCTTATAATCCAGATTAGTACTAATTAATTTTTCATGATTTTTACTAATTTGTTTTCCTTGTTACGTATAGGTGATAACAAATGGGAAATACAAAAGTGTGATGCACAGGGTTATTGCACAAACTGACGGTGCTAGGATGTCCATCGCTTCTTTCTACAACCCGGGTGGCGACGCAGTGATATACCCTGCACCCACATTGATCCAGACAGAAACAGAAGAGGAGAAGAATCAAGTGTACCCTAAATTTGTTTTTGAAGATTACATGAAACTTTATGCTGGAGGGAAATTCCAAGCAAAGGAACCAAGGTTTGAAGCCATGAAGACAGTCAGGGGCGGCCCTGAAAGATTAATGCCCCGAAGTGTAATTTTAAGATGATGCCCTTTTATATGTGTTTTTGTAAAAGAAAAAAAATATTACTATACGATACGAGGCTATTAAAAAAATCAACCGTTACATTATTATTTTAACATATAAACCAACTATATAAGTCTCTATTTTATAAGTATAGATGGATTAAAAAATAATAATTTTGTTTAGCCCATCAAATTCACCGTTAAGCCCACCGATGATGTGGCGTTGAGTTGTCCTAATTTTTTCATGTGTCGCACATGAAGTTTGAAGAAAACACAAGTTTCCCTTTCGATGTTGGAACTCTCTTTTTAGTATGCAACACCAATCTCTTCTTATCTAAAATGAAACTGTGTCTTTTGATCCACCAGAAGAATCTAACAATCACTTCTTACTCTTCTGTATGGAAAAAATTTCGGATATGCTGGTCGGATCTATGGATAATATGTAGAATTATTGTGACCAAAAATTGAATTTCTATGGATTTTCTTCAAATTGCTCATGTTTCAGTTCTGTAAGTTGATTTTAAATCAATCTGTCGTTGTTTATTAAATTAATTTTGTGATGAATTTATAAAATATATTTTTGTTAGTTGGATTTTTTTTTAAAAATTAAAATGAAAGCTTTTTGGGAGAATTGGAACTGTTCACGGCCGTATTTGATTGTTATCGATAGAAATTGTTTAAGATATTGCTTTCATTAGCTCTATGATGATGATTTGTAGAAATTGTTTGATTTGTTGAGAGGTAAAAATTGATTGAATTGAATAAGAAGATGATTTTCTTTTAAGTTGATTCAATTTTTATGTGTTTACATGTTTCAATTGGTCTAGAGATCTTTTTCTGACGTTTTTATGGAGCTGAACTAAAATAATGTCGGTATCTCACCCATTGCAACAGTTTAAATACAAGTTAATTATCACCTAATAGTTATTATCATCATGATCTTAATTACCTTTTACTGAATTATAGTGTGTTTATTTGGTCTTAATCTCTGTAATGTGTAAGTGTAGTTATTTCTACTTATTACCAACAGAGGTTGATGTTAACAAATACTACTTTGTGAGGGTGTGTGTGATATAAATTTGTAGGGACTAATTATTAGTCTTTTTTATAAAATTCAAAGTATGGAAGAAAAAATAAATTGACAAGGGAAAGTGATGCAGCGGATAATAAATAAAGAAAGAAAAGAATGTTTTTATTCAGACTTTGAATATTCCTAGGAATATCGACTATGAACAACGATAATTATTTAGACTTCGGTTTCCCGACTTTAAATAATAATCGATTAAACTTAAAAAAGTTTAAGAAATTAATTCTTATTAATCAAATTCAACTGCTTAAAATAATACATGGAGGACTCTTTTATAGACTTGGGGAAAACCCTAACTTGCTAGTCAAGAAAGGATGAAAAAACCTCATAAACCGACTCAAACCCTAATTTGTTATCTTTGGCAAATTTTGGTCGACCTAAAATAATGAAAGTACTCATAAAATAAAACTATTTGCCGCAAACGGCGACCCAAACGGACTCCTAACAAAGAAGTTATTAACAAAACAAAAACTTTCCTAAAATAGCAAAAACGCCTGTTTGAAGCCCTAAACGATAAAATTTGGCTAAAAAACTGAAGACCATGAGACGAAATCGTGTCATGTCTTGCTCGTTGGCCTGTTTCCAATTAAAATGGACCCCTCTTGAACTAAATTACGATACTCGGATCTTTAGTCTCCTAAGGGCAACCACAATAGGGGACCAAATCGTCGATCATCGACTAATTTTGATCGATGGTCGCCCAAATGGTTCCGCAACCGTCGATTATATTTAGGAATATAATCGACGGTTTATCCTGTATCAGATCAAATATAATCGAAAGGTCGACGATGGAATTTATAGTCAGGCGATATCCTAGGACATTGCCTGATGACAAGCCAGACTCTAGGATCTCGCTCAAATTTACGGGCGTAGTCTTAGCATTTCGCCTATGCAAGCGAAGTTTCAGAATACCGCTCCTCCAAACGTAGTTCCAGTTCCTCGCCCATGCGTGAGCGATATGCCACAAACCCGCACAGAAAAAAAAAAATGGGCGGACACCAGGGCCCTCGCTCCCTATTACGCGGTATGCTAGGCCACCGCCTGTGTCTGGGCGAGATTCTAGGTTGCCGCCTTGACCCGGGCGAGGCT
>JAJJMC010004794.1:857077-935119 GCA_023531435.1 Papaver californicum | reverse complement strand
GTCCACCCCAGTCGAAGTTACTTACTGCATCTAAATTATCAAAGGCATCCAACCATCCTGCATCAACGTATGTTTTTGCATTTGGGAAAAAGAAATAGCCCAAAGCATACATATAAAAAGCCCTCGCCACTTTATCCGCAATCACACTATCATCTTTTGCCACCTCCAATGTGTCATTATCAAAATAGGAGCTCAAAAAACTTGAGAGTGATTGCACCTGAAACCCATTGTGGTGGAAGACCTTCCCTCTTGCATACCGCACTGTCTTTAAGTTCGGGAAAGATATTGGCACGGACATATTCAAATAAAGTTGTGGGTCATAAGGGATAGAGCTACCAACACCGATACTAAGCCCGGTCAACATAACCCAATCGAGGGGAGTGAACCTCCCCAAAAGAAAAATGAAAGGTGTTCGTAGTATCCCAAAACCGCTCGATAATAAAATCTTTCAAACCGTGGGACGAATCTACTACAGGTAGGGATAGTAATATACCCCAACCTCCGCGTTCAATTCTAAATTGGACCCTATTACAAGTATCACAAATTTTCTTGTAAGTCTTTAAAACAGATTTCAGAGAACCTCGGTGATCAAACCTGAAGTCGACGTTGGTGGAATAGGTTATATTGGTAGAAGCATGTTCGTTGCTATCTTCCACCACAGAGTAATGTTCTAACCCGGGGACATCAACATACTGGGGGCCCAATGACTCTCCTGCCGATTCCTCCACGATTTTTGCTTTTTTACTCGTTTTC
This sequence comes from Papaver californicum, assembly GCA_023531435.1. Lineage (NCBI taxonomy): Eukaryota > Viridiplantae > Streptophyta > Magnoliopsida > Ranunculales > Papaveraceae > Papaver > Papaver californicum. The sequence goes on along the minus strand of JAJJMC010004794.1, from coordinate 934,366 downwards.
CTTCTCCCAACCCATCTCGAAACAACATTTTCAGACATCTGTACAAAAAATTGAATATATCTTTCGGAATAAAATTAGTATATCAACAAAATGCATAAACTTTCAAAATTAACCACAATTACACACTTCTTAATAATTCCAACATCCACCATATTTAAGCTACAACATATTGTTATTGTATATTAAATTTAATTAAAACATATTTTAAAATCCTAAATAATAACACAAATACATAAACCCTAATTTGCTAACCCAAATTTGTATGCACCAACACAACCGAAAATTGCAATTATGGGTTTATACTATAACAAGTAAACAACATGCTTCAAACTAATTTAACATTTTAATTATCTATATATGAAATTAAAACAATGAATTTAATTATTTTAGGGTAGCAATTATACCTTTGATATTTGTTGAGTTGGGGTTAGAATGTAGTACAAAAATGGATCGAGGTTATGGCCTGTCGTTGACGGACGAAAATCAGGTAAAAAATCAGTTGGGAACGGCAGCAACGGCGGGCGAGATGGAGAAACAGGAGGTGATGAAGGAGAAACAGGAGGTGATGACTGGAGAAGTAGAATTTTGTTTCTTATTACATTGACAGGCGAGAGGCTAGATGCTCGCCTGTCTTTAACGGACGAGGTTCTACACCCGCGCCCGTATTTCTAACACACACGCGAGTCACACGTTTGGAGCACGAAATGCCAGAATCTCGCCCCACCGGGCGAGCTCGTGGGGCATCGCTTAGGACATGAGCGCGAGTCTAGGATTTCGCTTGAAATTTTTTTACTCGGGCGGGGTTCTACTATTTCGCTTGTAAGGGGCGGAAGGTTGACATATCGCCCGTCCTGATGGGCGAGCTTCTAACATTTCGCTCCGTCTTAAGCCCAGGCCTAGGGTACCGCCTGACTATCCACCGCTGTTTTTTCTCCTGACCATCGATCAAATTTTTAGTCATTTGATCGATGGGTTTACTTGCAACATTGTGGTTGCCCTAATAGGTTATAACCTGCTTATCTACGTCAAAAAGTGTGGATTGCAGTTAGAGTGTCCAGTTTGTAATCCTTGTTATAGTCTAATGATAATAATGTAATGTTATTATTGAACTGGTTTTCACCTTATCTTTTTTGTCGTTCTATACGTAGATTATGTGGTCAAATGGAATAATGTATCATTCAAGGGAAACCTACTACTAACTTAAAAGAGCATTCAACATCAATTCCCAACTGCTTTAGCATGTTACTGTAACTCAAAATTTGACTGATCAAAAATATGAGACAATGACCGCTAATTTGTCAAAAGATGATGACTTTTGAAGTACTTGACTGCAAAATAATTTTTAGTTTTACTTTCTACTTTTTAAGAACACAACTGCTACACTCATCATCGAAAAAATTTCTGAATGGAGATCCAATGGATAAAGGGGAATAACTCTAACACTGAAATAGAGAATGAAGAGAGTGAGTCCCATTTTCTATTTCACGAGGTAGATTTTTCGGTAGATTTTTTCTGTCAATCTATCATTTTTGTTTCAAAAATAATTTTGTTTCTTTGTTATACTTAAGTTTGTCTGCTGTGAGGTTACACTCATAAAGTTAATCGACAACCTCTTTTTAATGATCGTGATCATATAGAGCCTAGATAGTGTCTTATAACTCAATAGTCAAGACACTAACGAATCCATTTAATTAGCTGGTGTTGCTGTTCAAAAAACTCTATAAATCTGCTAGTTTCGGAGACATTAAACACTCTATTTCACGGGATAATTCTATTTCTATTTTGTTTCTCGTTAATTTTGACATAAGAAACAACTTCGACCAAATTATGCTTCAAAAAAAAAAAAAAAAACTTCGACCAAATGTTAAAATTCCAAATGGAGAAGAAGAGTCTCGAGAAGCAACAATTTTCCGAGATTTTTTGTATTTGGTGTCTAACAAAAAAAAGAGGAGAAAGAAGAAGACTGGAAGAGGAAGAGGAAGAGGACTGACGTTTACATGCTTAATAACATTGTTAGGATCTTCCAAGGGTCATATGCATGGTTCTTAACGACCTCAAAGGGGCAAGTGGGGCGGCAAGAGCATTTTGCTCCTCACTTTTCTTTTATTTTTTAAATTGCTAAAATGGCAGGAAACAAGACCAAAACAAAGGATTAAGATCCTAAATTTTGAGACTAAATTTTGCATATAACAATTTTATCAACAACAAGCATCTTTTTTCATAATCAGTCATCAGCTTTCGGAAAACGGATGATACTCTTCTTTTTAATATTATCTCATCATATGATTATAAGAACATAAAGTTAGAAAACTGATTAAACTAACTAAAACAATGGAAAGTCACAATTAACCAATCCATACATGTTAAGCTTCAACTGGATTTTATGAGCTCTTTTTTTTTTTTTTGGTCCAAAGGAAAATTTTATTTATTTTAAGATTCTGACAGGTTATAAACTTGGGGTGCTACAAGAACATATTCCCTCCGTTTCTAAAAAAGTATTATTATCACTTTTTTAATTTAATCTGTTTTTAGGTTAAAATGAAAACGTAATAGTAACACTTTTATAGAGACATAAGGAGTATTAGGTAATATTGATATTTCAACATTCATGGATAGAGCTTCAAACATGCAAAAGAAGTAACCTCAGGGGAGAATAGAAGAAAAAAAAGCAATAACTTAGTGGAAGGAATTTCAAGGGTGGATTTATAGTCTTATTCTTATACTACTATTAATACTACTCCTACCTAAGAAGCGCATGTGCACGTCAAATGGAAGTGGATCTGGATATACAGCACTTAGGCGAAAAACCAAACCGAGTGCTCATACATTCGCCAATAGAAAAGGTGTTTGTGCTTCTTATATCACAAGCCTTGAGCAAGCTGTCGTAGAAGTCAAAATTTCTGAAGAATTCAGTATGGCCAATTGTTCTCCTGTTAACTCACAATTGCTTCTTCAGATGTCAAAAGTTAAGTAATATCTATCTACAATTCTATGATATGTGGTGTTGTAATTTTCTCGATAATGCTACACAAAAAAAAATACTTGGCCTAGGGAAATCTTCTTCTAGTTGCATTAATCATTTTAAAAAAAAGAAGAATAGAAATAAATAGTAAAAGAAAAATAAAGTCAATAATCTAAGCCTCCCCCAACGAGAAGGATCAGATTCTTGTCTCAGTTCATGCACTGATATAGTTTATTAGCTATCTATATATCTTTAATTTTGTTCTGTTTTCGCAATCTGTCTAAAAATTAGTATAATTGTGTTATTTAAGAAAAATAAGCAATTTGCAGAGAGTTAGTTTTAAAATCAAACTAGAAATACGATAGCTCCTGTAAAACAACATGATGTTAAAGTCATTGTTGATTATGTTTTATCTTGGTCCGGTTTTATATATCGTTTGGTTGTATTTCTTCAGAGATCCAACTACCACCTCATAAATTTTTGATTGTGGAAAAGGCTAAACCGTCATTTCCAATCACTAAGAAGATGAATCTTAGTCATACCATCAAAATGAATCTCAGTTCGACTGCCATGCCGCTGATGGTGGTATCACAGGGTGCAGTGTTGCATGTTGACAGTTTAATGATTCAAAAAGTGTCTTTAAGCAAAGTATCAGACCTAGCTTGGTTTAAAACTATGATCAAGATCAAAGGATAAAGGTAATTTTCATGTCAGAAAATTTCATGTACTCACAAGGTAATGAGTGTAAAGATACACTAGAAACTGAGTTAAAATGAAATGAAGTTAGATAAACCAATAAGCACACAAATGCCATTAAATAACTCAATTGATATCACAAGTAAAGTTGAAACCACAAAGTCACCTCTAATGCCGATCGGAAGAACACAGACAAAATTTCGAGTGAGCAAAGCTTGTACATTGTACCCTGAAGACTGGATTCTCTTTTTAGCTTCAGAAGATATCCAAAAGATCCCAGCTCAAGATTCTCGCCCGATTTGCCTGAAGAACCCTTCTTTTGAGTCCAAATTCTAGATGTGAGTTAGGTCATGCAACTGATATGCAAGAACTTCACCCAGACCTCTTAAGATTGAAGAACAAGTCATACATCAAGTCAACTGGCTGAAACTTGGTTACCCTCGTCCTTACCATTCGCTTCAATAGAAATATCGGAATCCTTTTTCTCCTCTCGCTCCACCGCCTCTGCATTCGAGGCATGGTTTTTCATGACCACAGAAATGTCGGTTTCAGAAGCTCCAGCAAGTTTAAACCTTCCCACAGAGGCATCAAGATTCTTGTTCCATCCATCTAAACCTAATCTGAACTCAACTTGAGAACGTTCGAAAAGCATATTACCCCAGAATAGATGTATCTGAGATCTCATCACAGCCGCTTGTTCTGCAGCTTCATCAGGTGACACATTGCCCTGATTGTCATTTCCTGCGGTCGCATCATCTGCAGACGTTCCCTGTTTCTTTCTTCTCTTCAGTAATTCATCTTTCTTGCTAGAACTTGGGTCTTTGAGTTCTTTAGCCCTTTGCTCCTCCAACTTCTCCCACATCTCAGTTGCAGCTTTCATCTTTTCCTCGGTACAATCATAGAGCTTAATTGTCTCTGTAGGATCCCAATTTTTCAGTTCGATCTTATTTGCAAGAGCAAACGACCAGTGCAGCTTTGCAGTCTCAAAATGCTGCTGCCCTAAGGCAAGCAACCCCTCATAAAAGTCTGGTTTGATCCTAAGTGCCTCCTCATATTTCCCACCAGCCAAAGAATACTTCTCTCGAACCCAGTCATAGGCTACTTGAAGCTGGGACTCCATCAATTCTTTTGGTGCCACCTCATCCAAAGGAATTCGCTTTCTCGCTGCACACATGTGAACATTTCCCCAGTTGAAGAACGCCAGAGCAGCAACTTCCTGGAATTTCGAAGCAGCCATATCAAAGAGAATTTGAGCTTCTTCACTTGTTACTGTCTCCTCGAGAGCCTCAGAACAGAGCTCCATTCCAAGCTCATGAAGATCAATATGAGCATCTGGGTCAATCCCAACATGGGTTCTGAATAGCTGAGCGAACTCAAATAACCAATCATCTATTTCTACCTCCTTCCCTTCGTTCTCATCCCCTGCACCAGTCTTCTCCTTTGAATCTTCTTCCTCAGTTTTGCTGATCTCAGTATCCACAGTTTCTATTACCGGATCACCTACTGAACCTCCAGACCCAGTCTCATCACTTTTAATCCCATCATCCTCCACTGGCTTGTCGTCATCTTCATCTAACACGAGTGGCTCCTGTTCCGCACTCACTTCAACAATATGCAACCTTAGCATTCCAAAAGAATCATTTTTCTCTGTTCCAGGATCCTTCAATATTGTACTATCAGCAATGGATACCGCCAATCTAAGCTCAGATGTACCAGTAATGGTCACCAAATCACCATCCTCATCCTTGAACTTGATCAGAATTGACCTTGATGACGGAAACCTCTTAGTTACCACCTCTCTCAACTCCCTAAAGCAACAATTTACCGGCATTTGTGCACGACGAATATCATGATCATAAACAAGCTTCAACGGCCTCCATTGAGTAACAATTGATTTCAAACCCTGCCCACGAGCAACTGGCATCGACAATGACGATGAAAAAGATCTGTCCTTTACATTACCCTTGTTAAGATCAGAAATAGGTTCTTCTAATGAACCCTTAACATTCTTCAAAACAGTTTTGGATTGCTGATTTTTCATCTCTGAACCATCTTCATGAGAATTACCATTATGAGTCTTTTCAGACTTACCATTTGCGGAAGCAATTGTACCTCCTGTTGAAGGTGTGGGCTTCTTTGGAACTGGGCGGGCAGGTAAACAAGGACCCAAACCAGCAACTGGAGCTCCACGAACAGCAGAAGCACCAAGCGCAGCAGGCGAAGGACGGCTCTGAAGATCTCGTTCAGCTTCCTGCCGAGGTGCAAGTGCAACCCTTAGCCTCCCAGCAATATCCAATGCATCTCGATGGTTAGGGGTATCGGCTAATATTATCTGAATATCTTGCAATGCCATTTCATATTTGCCCACACCTTCAAATGCACGAGCTCGGCGAAGAAGTGCTCTACCAAACCTAGGTTGAGTTTGAAGAGCTAAAGAACACTCTGAAATAACAGTTTCATAATCAACTGGTTTCATTTGCATTAAACAAGCAGCTCTATTACTATGAAAAATTGCTCGATCAGGATGATTTTTTGGAGTGAAACGAAGAGCCTTATCATACTGTTCAAGAGCAGAAACATAATCTTTGGATTGAAATTTCTTATTTCCTTCTTCTTTCAGTTCATGAGCTTTTTTCAACAAGATTGATGAATCTATATTAACAGCACCATTGGAAACTGGTGGGTTTAGAGGAATATTAGACTTTGCAGTAGTAGTGGTAGTAGTATTAGCATTGTTTCCACCACTACCTCCCTTCTTTTTCTTTCCTCCTGATTTCCCCATCAAATTGTGGGGATGCTTATGATTTTAATGATATTACCAAAATGGGCTTTCAAGAATTTCAGAGAATATAACAAAAGAAACTAGAGAAAAGTTGAGACGGCCACACAGATGAATTCTGGATAACTAGGGAGTTAAATGATGGAAGAAGATAGAGAAATGAAAGAGTTACTTACAAAGTTTCAACTTTTAGTGCTGATTGCTGCAGAAAAATTGGCTGCTACAAAAGAAATTTAGGGTTTTGGAGAAGATTTTGATACGCTCCCAAAAATGGGGGGAGAGAGAGGGGGATGAGGAATTGAGGATGAAGTCCTGAAAATATTCAATTCTAGAAACCCTAGATAGAAATAGCAATATTTTGCAATTTTATGGTTTTTTGTCGCGAATATATCTTCCTGTGTTTATGTTCTTTATTTCTAATCGTAAGATCGGGATAAAATGGGTTGACCAATTGTTAAATACTCCCTAATCCTACTCGTTCATTAGTCAACTACTCCGATATTAGACGAGCAAAAAACCCATGCTAAGCGCGGAACCAATAGAAATTAATTTATTTTTTATTTTTTTATAAATTAAAAATATAATAATATATTAAGAAAGCTTAATTTAAGGAGTTAGAAATCCTTCTTATATTTGAAGTAGAGCCATCTGATATATAAAAGATATAATTTTTCTAACATTAAATTTTATCTACTACTAAAACATAGTCGATACAGGATAAGGGACTAAATTCCCATTCAAAACTATAATTGAATTTTTTTACTTCTTTAGCTAAAATGTCCGTTGTATTATTTGCTATTTTTGGAACAAAATGAAACCCAAAAAAACTTTGACAAGAGTTGATGATTTGTGTTGTTTCTTCTAAAATAGCCTGAGTCTGTCAAATTATCAGAGTTTGGACTCCATTTAGATAATCAAAAAATTTCTTACAGTCTCCTTTAATGCTGAAATTGGTTAGGTTTTTGCTTTTTTCCCACTGAGCTGCCTCCAAAACTCCTACTGCCTCTGCTTCTTCAGGTTCGATTATTGAGGATGGTCATGTTCTTCCATTTTCAAAATCACATGCATCATTTCTAAGAATTAAGGCAAAACCAGATGGGTTATCTTTAGAAATCCATGTTGCATCAACATTGATCTTGTATTGATCTTTTCCTGTTAATTTCCAGTCCTCTCTATGCTTCTGATATTTCTGAGTACGGTTACAGTTTTTGTTATTAATATTGCTTCCTTTATTCTAGAATTGGATATGTCTCTGAATTGTTAGAGTTGTTTGGGTTGGTGAACTGTTTTTACTTGGAATGTTCTATTGCATCTTTCTTTTCAAATAAATCACATTTTAGTTATTGCTAGTTTGAGGTACAAGATTTCTCTAGCCAATAACTGCATATTTCTAAGAAGGAGTCAGAATTTACAAAACTAAACTGAACGTGATTAGGAGTTGTTTCCCATATGGATTTTGCATAATTACAATGAAAGAACAAGTGTTCTAAAGTCTCATATGCTTCACATCCAAAGGCACATCTAGGCGAGACATCTCTAATTATTTTAAAAAGTTTAAAATTTGTTGAAACAACATTCTGAAGATATTTCACACAAAGATTTTGATTCTTTGGGATACATCCAGGCCCCAAAGATCTTTCCATAATTTGTCAGACTTATTAAGATTATTAGAGTTTATCCCATTTTCATTTAGTTTTGCATACATAGATTTAACAGTGAACCCTCCTAATATTGTCAGTATCCATCTTAGCTTGTCAGACTTTGGTTTACTTGCGTCAGAATGAAAACCTTTATTTTGCAGCTCTACAATATGGGTTGGAAACTTAGAGAAAATCATTGTAACATTCTACTTATTAGTGACAAGATCAATAATGTCTACCACAAGTGTTAAGGAATTGTTATTGTTATTTCGAAATTGAAGAAGATTATTTTCTAATCCTGGTACCCATTTATCTTCCCAAATGTTTATGTTCTTTCCATCCCCAATTTCCCACATACTATGTTGTTTTATTAGTCTAATTCTTTTACTTATGCATTTCCATATCCAAGAACTAGTAGAAGAAGCTGTCACTCTTAAAGATGACTTTTTTCTAAAGTATTTCTGTTTAAGTTGTGAAACCCATAAAGAGTTAGGTTCTGTTAAGAGCCTCCAGGCTACTTTAGCTATCATAGATAAATTGGTTTTGTGAGCATCTCTGAAGCCTAATCCTCCTTTATGAAGAGGTTTACAAAGACAGGTCCAAGCCTTAGGGTAATATCCTTTGGAATTTGTTTCTCTTCCCCACCAGAAATCTCTTTGAATGACATTCATTTTTTTGGTAATTTTTTTGGTATTACAAAGCAACCCATTTGGAATGTTGGCATACTATCCAGAACAGAATTGTTAAGAGTTAGTTTACTAGATCGAGGGAGGACTTTACTTTTCCAACCTTGGGTCTTTTGTTCCATCTTCTCTATTATTGTTTCAAAGGTTTTAATCCTAGAGCTATCTATGCAAAGAGGAGCTCCTAAGTATGAGTCTTTTAAATCTATTTTCTTTATTTTAAGAAGTTTTGACATCATTCTTTGGTGCTTTTGGATGAACTTACTAAAGAAGAATCATGATTTATCAAAATTTATAAGTTGTCATGAGGCTTTGCTAAATATATGAATGGTGTTTAGAATATTCTTACATTCATTTAAATCAGCTTTGACAAAAATGAGACAATCATCCGCAAAGAAAAGGTGAGAGATAAGATTATTTTTCGGTTTGACACCAAGTAGAAGATTTTCTTTTTCTTAATTAAGAAGTAATCTAGAAAAATCTCCATACAAATTATGAAAAGATAAGGGGATAGTAGATCCCCTTGTCTCAGGCCTCTACTAGGGCGGAAAGAGCCCCCATGGGTGCCTTTTAGAAGCACAACTAAGGAGGAAGTAGAAATACATTGTTTGATGAGATTACAAAACTTATGACTAAACCCAAAGGCAAGAAGGGAAAAAAGAAGCAAAACTCAGTTAACTCTATCAAAGGCCTTCGACATATCTATCTTAACTCCAAGTCCTCTTATTTTAGATTTTTTCTTTTTAAAAGAATGAATGATTTCATGGTCTATGATTATGTTGTCTGAAATTTGTCTCTTAGAAAGAAAGGTCGCTTGAAAAGGGGAAATTATGTTATATAAATGTAATTTGATCTTATTGGCTAATTTTTTTGTTATTATCTTATATGTAGTATTACAAAGCCCTATAGGTCTGAGCTGACTTGGATCTTCCTAGTGTTTATATTTAGGAATCAAGAACGAGAAAGTTTTATTAATATCTGGATGTAGAATCCCATAATGAAAAAATTGTTTAATAGTCAAAGTAACTTGGTCTCCTACAATATCCCAAACTGTTTGAAGAAACTGGCAGGGAAACTATCCGGACCTGGAGATTTATTTGGTTTCATATTTTCTAGAACTCCAAAAATTTCTTCTTTAGAAGGAATAAGCAAAAGATTTAAATTACCTTCCTCCGAGATAATAGGTTTTATGTTATTGAAGAGAAGGTCTTGGCAGGATTTATCTATAAAGTCTACAGAAAACAGATACTCTTTTAAGATTGAATGAATTTCTTTCCTATCAAAAATGACTTCATCATTACTGTTCTTTAAGCATTCTATGTTATTCCATTTTCTTCTTCTAAGAGTGACAGTACGAAAATATTTAGTATTTTTTTCCCCTAAATTAATCATGGTATCCCTAGATTGTTCTTTAGCTATAGCCTCTTGAGATGTATAGAGTTTTTCAAGAGTTAGCATCTTGACCTGAATTTATTCTTCCTTTTTATAAATATATTGAGTTGTATTTAGATAATCAGTTTGTCTTAGAAGTTTTTTAATTTGTTTAGTAGACCAAAAACATTTTTTTTTCCAATCTAAAAGTTTAGTTCCTAAAGTACTAAGATTAATGACTAGAACATCAGCTGGATTATCTGATGTTACGTGACTCAAAGACTCTTTAATTGTTTGAAAAAAAAAAACTTTCTTTTTGCCAGGTATCATAAAATTTAAAGGTCCATTCTATTTTTTCATAGTCACTATCAAGAGATAGAGACATAGAGCAATGATTTGAACCTACAACTACCATGTGTTTAAGATTAGCTTTGGGGAATTGTTGAATCCAATTTGCATTAGAAATTGTTCTATCTAATCTTTCCTGAATATTTGCAGAACCTTTCCTATGATTGTTCCAAGTGAAGTCATATCCAGAAAAACCTAGATCAAAAAGACCTTCTCTTTGCAAGATATTATGATAGTACTAACTATCTTTAGGATTAAAAGGTACACGCCCAACCTTTTCTGATTGGTCAAAGATCAAATTCATATCCCTTAGAAGCACCCATGGCATTTTAACTCTATTTACTTGCTCAGCTATCTTATCAATGAAGTCCCAGGCCAAATTTCTATTAGATGGGTATGGACTACCATAAAAGCAAGTAAGAATCGATTGTTTAGATTCAAAGTTAGTTTAGACTACAACATTTATTATCATATTAATGTTCCATTGCACTATATCAAAGTGGAAACCATCTAACCAGGCAACTGCAATCCCTTCTGCGAGGCCAATTGGATCTACTATATGAGTATTTGTATAATATGATAATAACGATTTAACCGGATATTTTTGAGACTTAGTTTCTGAAAGGAAAAGGATTTCTGGTCTTTTATGGTTTATTATGTGAGTTAAAAGGTTTTGAGATTCCACATTATTGGACATTCCAAACAATTAATTTCATTTTCAAAAAGCACAAAAGGAAATATAAGTTCCAAAATAAACAAAATAGAAATTATCTAGATTAAGAGGCCAGGGTTAAAGATAATTTTTGAAAGATTGAAATCCTAAACTCGGCAACTAAGATATAAGGACCTATTACTAAGGGAGTTTCCTAAGAGAAATTATGTAATCTAGCGATTTAACAAAAATGAAGATACTAAAATAGGGAAATATTGAATTTTAAATTCTAGGGTTTAAATCAACATAAGATATGATTAATAAAGAAAAAAAAAAGAGAAGTAGAGAAAGAAAAATGTGTGTCTCTTCCTATTGCTTTGGTGAGGGAGATAAAAAGAACGAGATTGTGAGGTATAGGTTTCGTTTGTTGTTCTTTCAGGTTGGAACAATATTGATCAATTTTGTAAAAAAAATTCCTTGGTAGTTACCGAGGAGTTAAGATTTCCAGAATTAAATGAGTTTGAAAAAGACAGAATTGAAATATAAAATGCAGGTTCAGAGCCAGAAGTGGGAGAATCTGTAAGAGATATCTTAAAACCACAGTTAGGGGTAAAATTAGAAGAGGCGGAATGAAGACTTACAACAGAAGATGATAATGACGAAATTGGGGATTCAAATGAATCCCTAGCACTTTCGCATGAAGAGAAAAAAAGTCTTCTTTCCATAATTGGAGATGAATTAGATCTTTGGTTTTGAGATGGGTTGGTTTTAACTTGAACTGGAACCAGGATATCCTAAAGAAAACCGGTGACATGAAAAAATTCCAAATCAATGGATCGGTGAAACTCACTGATTTGATTAGTGAAGGATAAATTATCATGAACAGGTACTAGTGAATTATTTGGACGGATGCTAAAGTTTTCAGAAATGTTGAAGGGGAAAGTTCTTTTACCAAACACCGAATAACTGGCTAACGGCATATCAGAGTCTGAAAATTGAGATTGTGAATCAACTTGGATATTTACTAAATTATCAATGAAACTAGAATCTTGATGGACTGAGTTAGATTCAAAGAGATGGTGATAAGTTTCTTGAACTCCCTCTGATTCCATAAAAGAATCAACAAGATTTTGATTTCCTTTATAGTCAACATTATCCTTTGGGTTCCATATTTACACTTGAACATCATTGATGAAGTGCAAATCATCTCCTGGAAACGGGGAATCCACCGAGATATCATAAATATCCTCAAGAACTCTATTCTGACGAAGAGCACAAATATCTTCCTTATGACCGAATCTTAAGCAATAATAACATAATTGAAAGGGAAGATTTAGGTAGTTGAAGTAGATATCATTTACAGGGTATTTACCCACTTTCACCAATAGCCTATCTACCAAAGGTTTTTCAATATTAACTCATACCAAGACCTTAGGCCTAAAGTCAGAGTTTGATGCAGCACTACCTGCACACACTCTACTAAATTTTCCTAACTTGCTTGCTATTAATCCTAATATTTTCTCACTTCTATGTTCATGCTTCACATTAAGAATATTTACCCAAACAGGTATTTCCTTTACTAAATTAGTCGATATTTGCATTCCTGGGTAAGCCTTAGTAGCAGCCATAACATTTTCAAAAGGGAACCAGGGACCATTAGTTGAGACCCATAAGAACTCATCATAAGAAGGAAAGGAAAAAATGAAAAGGTTTGGATACCCTTCACGGATTTGAAAAGAAAAATTGGGACCCCAGAAGTAAGACAGTGCTCCTCTTATCGCCCATGGATTAAACACAATAATAGAGAAAATCCTAAATAATACTATGTTCTTTTATCCCAAAATCTCTAATAAATTTTGTCGGCGTAGGTAGAATTCCTACATGCATATGGTTTGCAAAACTTTGTGTTAATGATAAACCACTAAGATGATTATATAAAAAATCCTCACTAGACATTGCAACAAGAGAGAAATAGTGAAGGAAAGACACAAATAAGGAGAACCAAAGTAGAAGATAAGGTAAATGGTTTATGAAGCAATGTTGTGTTTGATACTATTTAAATTAGATTTGAATGCAACAAAATATAATTTTATATTAATTAAATATTTGAATAAAATCTTAAAGAGAACTCGTGAGTGAGAGAGAAAAATAAGTTCAGAGATGCAGTCATCGAAAATGAAATGAACTCCAATAGGCAGAAGACATAAAGAGTTAAAAGGAAAGTACAACTAATATATATGATAATACAAAAGGTACGAGGTCAAACAAAAGATCAGGGTTCAACTGCCAACTAATGGACAATACTACGTTTTGAAAGAAAAAAAGAAATCAGGATAAAGCATAAAACCATTATAAAAGAGTCAGTTGATTTTACTTAACTATCAGGTCAAGAGAAATAAAACATAAAAAGATTAAAAACCTATTTTTTTATTTTGAACCCCATACCCCTTCCTAAGAAGTTACAAAAGAAATTGGATTAGTTTTTACTTTTTACCAAGCCTACATAAAACCGACCAGAGTTTTAAAGGATGTAAAAGCAGTAGTAAATGCCTAGAATGATTGAGTAAATGAAAAGACTAGAATGAAGGAAGAGAAACCCAAAGAGGAGTTATCGAGGCATCTAATAAGAATTATGAGGAAATTTATTGCAATGCATTGAAATAAAAGAGAGAACCAAAAAGGTTGAAGAGTAAAAAGATACAAGGCATTTCAAAAGGGATCAAGGGATTGAAGAAACTTCATAATTAAAAAATGGCTTGCAATTATGTGTATGTTCCTAAAGATGCAGTAATTTCATCCACCAAGGTTATGCGATGCAGGGAAGGCCAATTAATTTTGAGAAATCAAAATGGTGAGAAGGGTTAGCAATTCCGCCAATGGCTAACCCTGGGATAATATCTTTTAGTGTTGCTGTGAAGGGATCCTTAAGAAAGGAAGCATGAATCCTTAAAATTAAGATTTTGGGCAGGTTGTTTTTGCATCTGTGGAAATCTAACAGGGGGTAGTCAAATGAGATTTCAAATGACTTCCGGAGAGTTTTCAAATCTACTGTTAGTCCACAGAGATTTTTGGAGAGTCTCCTAATGTCTCTTATTATTGGCTAAAGACTTTTTTTAAATCATTTATATTATCTAAAACTCCATGTTATTGGAGTAGGATTTCATAAGAGTCACTTGGACACCAATGTTATTCGAAAGAGAATTAAAAGTCATTGAATTTTTGTTTTTAGAGATTTGGGGAGAATTTTTTAGGAAAATAGGCATGGTAGAAATCTGTCCCCAAGAGGTGATATTTTGAGAGACTTGAAAATTTGGGGAATATTTATTTTTGAGAGTATGACCAAATTTTTTTTCTCTTTTTTTTGTGTTTGAGATGATGACTAAGGGACCGACCATCTTTCCCAAAATCAAACGAGACAACAACGAGAAGATGCTAAGCAGTGGCGAGATAACATAGCAAATAAAATATGGGATGAGTGCAATAAAAAGAATAAAAACTTAGGCATAGGACAACAGTGAGATTTATTTTGACAATGAATACATATTTTACTAGGTATTCATGATACTTTTATTAACATTATAACGTGCATAATAAAAAAAATCGTTATATGTTTGAATTTTTAATTGGATTGTGTACATTTTTTTGTCTTTACAGATCACAGAGACTCTTTACAAATCTCATTTTTTTTGTCTCTACAAGTCAAAGAAACTATCTAAAATACTCTTAGAGAATCATTAGAAATCTCTAGATTTTCAGAGAATCTCCGTGTTATATTTGTGTGGAGCCTGATAGTGCACGACCCGGTTTCACACTTGACCCGATCCGACTGGCTGCCCGTTGGGAAATTAAATGATACTTTTTGAGAGGTTCGTTTTTGAGTAGTCTCTATATATATATCGAGTTGCCCTATCTAGGGTTTGTATTATTATTATTATCATCATCATCGTTGTATTCCTCTGGAACACTTTTGTGATTATAGTGAAAACCGCAGCCGTTCCTTAGACGTAGCCTAATTTTGGTGAACCAAGTAAATCTTGTATTTGTTTTTTTTTGTTTTTGTTTTGTTTTTTTTATAGTATCGATCCTAATACTCCGGGAGTCATTCAAATAAAAATTTTATAAAAAACTACATAAATTTTATTTGACTATCCTGTGAGATTCTGATCTTTTGTTTCTTGTTAATATTTAGTTTTAATATATGAACCGTCTCTGAATTCCAGTTTTTGCTTGTTTTATGTCTAAATGTTTAAAGGATATCTATTTTAATGTAATCTTAATTTTCTCTTAGTGGACTTGATCTATTTTTAGGAATTTTAGTCCAGTTTATTTTAGAATTAAATTGATCTAGAAATCAGAAAGGGTCAGAGGGAACAAACTAAACAAGTAGAAATTCATAACAAAATAGACAAAATAGTCCAGACATTATTCAGAATTACTGAAAAGAAATAGAATCAGATAAGCCCACAGACTGAAAAAATCGTAGAATAGAAGAGAAAATAGAAATAAGAACAAAAGAAATCAGAGCTGAGGAAACAGGTATCAAAGACATATCTAAGATCAAAATAAATAAAATAGAATTGAAACATAATGATAAAGTAGAGTTACCAGGCTACTAAAACAGACAAGATTACTAGGAGAAAAAAAAAGTATGATGGAACCAAAGGTATGAATCATTCGAATCAAAGGATTACGCAAATGTATGAATCATTCGGATCAAAGGATTAAGCAAATGTTTTTATGCATTTAAGTCATTAACAAGAATCAATAAAGAAATAAAGAGATTGGAAAGCAAAAATGAAGAGAACCCCTTAGATCGAAAAGGAAACTAATATGGATATGAATGCAATTCTCTACAAGATCTACATGACTGAATGAAAGAAAAGAATGAAAAAAAGATGTACTAGAAAATTTGAAAAGAACAGGCAACTATAACTCCTCTCAATCAAGTAAGGATGATTAAACTATCCAAGATTTATGAAACAGGATCCCAATTAAACATATTTGACCTTTCCCAAATTAATTGGCGAGTAAAACAGGTCTACAAATTATGCCTTCAGGATTCAATGAAGCCCTAACACCGTAATCGAATTCAAGGATTGTACTTCCTTAACCCGACCAAGAACACACTGTATTAAGATTCTGTGATGTTTAGAAAAAGAAAAATACATATAGATTTTAGATTTAACTTATTTTGAATGGAAAAACATCTTTGCTACTTATAGGGGATTCAGGTCTATTGGGGATGTCATTCATCTCCAATACACATCCAAGAGCCATCAATGGTGGCTTATGGGAAGGGACACATCTCTTCAATTTTGAATTGAATCTAAATAGGTTCGTGATCTTTCGTTAATACTGGAACTGGGTAGGTTTGCAAACCTCTGACAAAAGAAAAAAATTAAACCATAGGGGTTTGCAAACCCTCCTCCATTCCAAAATTCATATGTAAAGGGTTTGCAAACCTCTACAGTATGCATTCCTTGCTAAATGTTGAAAATATCCAACATTCTCCCATATTTTCAAAAACAAAAAACAAGATAAAATAAAGTAAAAAACTTCAAAATCAAAGTGGTTGCATCACTCAAGTGACTGCCCGTACCCGAGTGGGATCAAGCCAACGTAGTTCAAGCTAAGTTGAGAACAAACATCATCGTAGAAACCAATATATAAATGATATGTATCTTTTGGATTTGAACTTTCACTTAGTGTAAGAAATTCAAAGCTAAACCTTCACTTAGTGTAAGAAATTCAAAGCCTTATCGAGGTTCTGTGGTGAAACTAGTCTTGAACCAAGTACCCCTTGTGATAAAACCGGAATCTCCGCACATATTGATTTCAGAGAATATTGTGTTCTGTAGCTAGCACGTTAATGGCCATGTGCTCAAATCCTGGATTCATGAGTCTTCTTTAGAGAACGGTCTTCTTCTCTTAGGAAACAACCTGATTTTCATACTCAAATAGGTAAGTCTCTTCAGATGTTTCTGCGATAGATCTGTTAAGCAAGGATAAACTTCTAAGTTCAATTTCTTCAATAGATACTGAATTATCTTCTATGTCTTGAGTAGGAGCACAATGTTCATCATTGTTATTAGTCTCCACGGGTTCTAGACTAGGTAAAAATGAGTTTTATGTGGGTTGATTTTGGGAACCATTTCTATTCAAGTTCTCAAAAAATTCTACGTCTACAGATTCTATAATCTCAAAAGTGTCAAGTATTAATAATCTATAAGTAATATTGTTAAGTGTGTATCCTACAAAAGAACATCTATAGGCCTATTTCCTAACTTTGGTATTTTAGGATCAGGCTTTCTAACATATGCTAGACAACCCCAGACTTTAAGTCTTTCCAAATTTGGTTTTCTGTTAAACCATAACTCATAAGGAGATACATTCTTCTTTTCAAAAGAACTCTATTCAAAAATATAGCATGCAAATAACATAGCTTCATCCCATAAAGAATTACGCAATTTAGAACTAATAAGCATAGCATTAACCATCTCAACCAAAGTTCTATTTTTTCTTTCATCAATACCATTTTGTTGAGGTGTATGTGGTGCAGTAAATTGATGAATTAAACCATGATCTTGACAAAAGAATTTAAATTCATTAGGAAAATATTCACCACCATGATCAGAACGTAAAATCTTAATTTTTTATCCTAATTGTGTCTTTACTTCTGCTTTGTATATCTTAAACATATCAAAGATATCATCCTTAGATTTCATCAAGTAAGTATAAGCGTACCTAGTACAATAGTCAATAAAAGTGACATAGTATTTGTTTCCACCACGAGTCACATGATTTTTTAGATCACTAACATCACTATGTACTAATTCAAGCAAGGAAGAATTTTTAACTACTGACTTAAAAGATATGTTATGTATTTTTGCTTGTACACAGATTTCACATTTAGAAAAATTATCAAAATTACAATCAGAAATTAATCCTAATTTTTTCATGTTTCTAAGAGAACCATAATTCACATGTCCTAATCTACCATGCCATAAATCAATAAAGTCAACAATATAAGCAGAACCATTATGTATTAAATTAAGCATTTCCTTTTCCAACAAACATACCTTTTTTTGGATAATATCCACTTATCATACCCATAAGTTACTTTGAATCCATCCTTATTAACAAGGTCTCCTGAAACAAGGTTTTTTACAATGTCGGGAACATGTAAAAAATTAATAAGAGTAACGGTATTTCCCGAAGTAAACGAAAGATCAACAGTGTCTTTACCAATTACTTTGCTGCATAGGTTGTTTGCGGAAGTAACTTCGTTTCCTTCTCCAGTAACCGGTTCACATGTCTTGTAAAGATGTCTGTTTTTTACAGATATGAATGGTTGAACCACTATCGTACCACCATCCACTATTATTATCAGCAACAACATTGGAGGCTTGCACTACTATGACAAGTCTATCATCGACCATATTCGCCTAGTTTTTCTTTTGTTTCTTTCGTTGACGACAGTCACGAGCATAATGGTCGGGTTTCTTACAAAATAAGCATTCAATATTCTTCGTATTTTTCTTGTTGGGATGTTGCTTCTTAAACTGAGAATCATTCTTAGGTTTTAATAAATTTTGTGTCTTAGAAACTTCCATACTATTAACCTTAGAATGATTTTCAGTTTGCTGACTATCCTTAATTTCTCGTTTACATGAGTCCTCTTCAATACGAAGGTGACGATGTAAATCTTCTAAGTCATATTCAGTTTCAACATGCTTAAGTTTCTTCTTATAACCATTCCAAGAAGGGGGGAGACGAGAGATAATAACCCCAATAACAAAAGAAGGTACAAGATCAATTCAAACATCTTTTAGATGGGTAACAATAATTAAAAGTTCATTGACCTGAGAGATAATTGACTTGCTGTCAACCATTTTAAAGTCCACGAAGTTGTAAATCAGGAATTTCTTGTTTCTTTCCTCAGAAATCTTGTATTTGTTATCAAGCGTAGTCCATATTTCCTTTGCAGACGCAATACTTCGATGGTCATTGTAAACACTAGTATCCAAGGCATTCAAAATATGACCACGACACATGAAATCATCTTCCTGAATCTTCTTTCTTCTGACCTTCAATTCGTCAGTGTCGTTTGCTGTTGGAGCAGGAATTTCCTTTAACCTGTCTTCAAGAATGAACCACAACTTGATGGTGATCAAAAAAAAATTATAGTCTCTTGCCAACGAGTAAAATTATCACCATCAAATCACTCTAATCGATTCAGAGTCTGGTTTATCACTTATAGAGATTGAGCAGTAACGTTTGAAGATTCGCCCTCCATTGTCAAAAGTTATTGTCTAAAACTGTTGGAAAAATTAGGGTTAAAACAAGAAGGATGAAATAAAAAAGAAAGAAAGGTGTATCCCTTACTTCAAGGATCTTTTGATTCTTTAAGATAATAATTCGACCTTTCCCAAATTAATTGGCGAATAAAACAGGTCTATAAATTATGCCTCCAGGATTCAATGAAGCCCTAACACCGTAATCGAATTCAAGGATTGTAGTTCCTTGAACCGACCAAGAACACACTGTATTAAGATTCTGCTGATGTTTAGAAGAAGAAATAAATAAATAAATTAGATTTGATTGATTTTGAATGGAAGAACATCTTTGCTACTTATAGGGGATTCATGTCTATTGGGGATGCCTCTTCATCTACAATACACATCCAAGAGCCATCAATGGTGGATTATGGGAAGGGACGCATCTCTTTAATTTTGAATTGAATCTAAATAGGTTCGTGACCTTTCCACTACACCATTTTCCTTGATTAGTAACTAGATTTTACAACAGCTTTTCCTCTGTTGCGAATTTTTAGTTGCGAATTTCAGTTGTAAGAAATTTGCAACAGGTTAGCCTCGTTATAAAACTCAAACTTGTTACAATTCTGAATTGAGTTGTACGCGTGCGACTCGTGAGTGTGGCATCCCACACTTTTAAGCACTTGTTTTTAGCCCATTCAGATGTTCAGTCAGCTTCAAAACTGACTCGTGTTTAGTCTAAAAATCAACGGAGATGTCATCCTTCATTCTTCATTCTTCATTCTCTTCTCTATCTCGTTTTCTTCTCTTATTTTTATGGTTCAACTTTTTTTTCTTGGTTGGAGTTCAATAATCATCGATCTTTATAAACACACAGTGATAATGATGATAATAATTATCAGAACTCTTTCTCTTCTTTTATCTTTCTTCTCTGATTCTCTCTCGTTCTTTTCTCTATTCCGAAAAACCCTGAGCTCTACTAGCCAAATCTGTTGCAATCCCACAGATAGTAGCAAAATTATTATATTTTTTTAAAACTAATACCAAAAATCCAGTAGCCAATAGTTGAGGAATGAAGATCTCTTGATTTATTTTTTTTGATGATTTTATTTTTGTTTGATTTTGACCTAAAAATGTTTTTTTTTACTCTTTTTCATTCCCGGTTTTTTTTCTTTACCCTTTCTCCAGATGGAGAATTAATGAACAAGAAGAATACTTCTGGAACTTCTAAAAGGTATATTTTCTGGAACCGTAACTCTGTTTCTTTTCTTTGTTGGTGTAGATGTTCAATTTTTGTTCTTATTTGGTATTTTTTTTACTCGACTTTAAACTAGGGTTTTTCAATTTGGGTTTTTTTTACTCAATTTTAAATTAGGCAATCGATTATGAAATTTGGGTTTTGGATTTGGGTTTTTTTTACTGGTTGAAATTAAGGTTTACAATTGGAGTATTAACCTGCATTATGTAGCAAGAAAATACTAATTATGTCTTGTATCACTCCTATCCAGCATTTCCAAGCTTTCACTTTGTGGGTAAAAAGTTATGTTACGGTAGTTCTGCCAAGGTTTCTTCAAGTCCGTGTATGTGTTGTAGTTACTAATTTTTTTTAACCTTTGAAAATCTCACTTAGTTTTAAGTAAAATGCCAGCTTGATCATTGGAGCAACTCACTCTTTGATCATTGATGCAATTGAATCCTTAAGGGTATCTTATACAAAGATGAATCCTTTATGTGTTCCATTTGCTACTACAAATATGGGTTCTGCCATGGTCGCAATAGATCTGGTAAGCTAAAAACCTAGAAGTAGTTGAGGAGCAATCCAGAATGCGTTCTTTGATTTTGAAACACCCTTTTTACATTTATCTGCAGGGATGGATGGGCCCTAACTATTCAATCTCTACGGCATGTGCCACCAGCAACTTCTGTATTCTGAATGCAGCGAACCACATTATTAAAGTTGAATCTGTAAGTTGTTCAGTGTACTTAAAGCATGTTATTGGCATGCTATTGTATATCAAACGTTAGAAAACTTGTGTAACCTTTTTAGATAAAATTGTTTTAAATTTTTGAGAGGTTACAGGATAGGATGCTCTGCGGCGGCCCTGATTCGTAATAATACCTTTAGGTATCCATTTCTTCTTCCCTTGAGCTTCCTCTTTTTTATTTATTTTATTGAATTATAGCATTATTTATGTTGTTTAATTCTTATTCATTTTTGTGTTCTTCTCTCGCCTTACTGCAGGCTTAGGAGGTTTTGTGGCATGTAGGGCACTTTCAAATATAGATGCATGCTCGCCTAGATTGATGCATTTCACTGATGACTGTGGTTTCCCCCTTTGTACAATCAGGAAAAGGTACCATTCTTTGTATATAGAAGGCCTTAGATCAATCTGGGGGGTTTCCCGTGAAGATGTCAACTACGTGAACGCTCAAGCAACATCAACACAAACGGGTGACTTGAAGGAGTACCAATCTATCATCCGTTGTTTTGGCCAAAATCCTGATGTAACTTTGTTGCATTAAAACTACATCTTCGTTTTATTTTCCTGTTGGTTTTTTCTTTTTTTATGAGCATATGCCCATGCTTGATGACATATTGTGCTTTTGCAGTTAAGAGTGAATTCCACTAAGTCCATGATTGGTCACCTATTAAGAGCAGCTGGTGCTGTGGAAGCTGTTGCACTAGTGCAGGTAAATCCATTTATCCACTTCTTTCCTTAGCTATAACTATAAGCTAATCTAAGATGTCTTCAAAACAGTCGGTACATAGATGTATAGTTCATAACTAATGGACAGAATTCACATGAAAGTTTTTGCTAAGTTGAAGATTTTCTGTTTTGCTAGAATTTCTATGCGCTCTTCTTCCAAGTTCCTTTTACTTGTTGTTTAACTGAAATCAATTTTACATGTAGGCAATACGGACAGGTTGGGTCCATCCAAATGTCAATCTTGAAAACCCTGAGGAAGGTATGGTAAGCTCTCTACTTTGGAGCAAAATTATGTTATCTTTTACGGCTTTCTTTTGGAGTGACTGTATGGTTCCTTTCGAACTTAAAGCATATTTCAGAACTTGGTTCTCATAAGCATTTTATTATGTCGTTTGCGTATCCCACTTTTAAGAACTGTTGGTTTCCGTTTTGTGTTATACGTCTAATATGATTTACCAGTCAATCTTTGTTGAGACGGTTTGATGTTCATGCTTAACTGGCCCTTTCCTTTTCGTGAAGGTGTGGATTTTCCAGTCAAGTATTTACCAGGCAAGTATATCTTTGTTAGTGCATCTTTATTATTATGATTTATTTTTTTCCCTGTCATTCATGTGCCTCGAAATCTGCTTTTATAAAATATGCAAGGATATTTATTTAACCTACCCATGTTGTTTACTTATCACCTTTTTAGTGTGGCATGACCAAAACAGATGATGTTCTACAAACTCTTTCAGATGTTAATCCAGATGTCCTACTCGAGGTTAGTGAGTAATGGGGGTCAGTTTTATGGGAGTTTTTGCAGCAATACGGTACTTCAACAATTATATTATTGTCAATTGTATTGTATGCAATGGATGTGGTGAACGTTGTTTCTTAAGGCAATAAGATTGTCATGGCTGATGTAGTATGTTTTCCTGCAGTTATCAACATAGTTATGGACAGATGAGACTTCGTGCTACAACACTTTCTAGAAGATGGGTCACTAGAACTGGTATCTTACGGGTAAGAATTTGCCTTTTTTTTTTTTGTATTTTTGAAGGAGGATTTACTTCAATGCGTTTTGGTGCAAGGAATCCAGTTGTTAACCATAATGAAAATTGTGGGTATACAGTAAGTATGTGTAGGGATTTAGTGATGGGAGGTTGGGACTTAAGAGTATAATGTTGAATCTGTACCAAGTGTTCAAGGAAGTCTTGATGTTACGGAGCTGAGCCAAAACTTATGGAAATTTGTATCTTAGACACTCTGTGCCGTATTTTGGTTATGTCTCTTATCAGAACATGTATGGTTGATATAATTTGATGATATAACATTTACTTTATGCATTTCAACATTTTCCATATCTAATAATTATGGTTTGTATTTATGTTACAGGGTTGTCGCATACACAGAGGAGTTGAACTCACCACTGATATCGGATATTAACTACAAGTAGGAGTTTCTTGTATTGTGTCTTCTCTTAGTTCTGAAACTACACTAAGTTAAAATCTTGATAGAAATCTAGAGTAAATGTAGTCACAAATGATAAACATAGTTGTTTCCTTCCCTTTCTTTTGTATAATGTCTTTGATGTTTAAACATGTATCATTGAACATAATCAATATAAGTGGTGCAAATTTTGATTGATTGATTGAAATCACAGGGTTATAGGGTAGTTGCAGGATAAAATAGAATGTGGAGTGTGATTTCCAAATGAACAGGACAAACTTGATTATGTTACAGGGGAATTTTTTTGATGTTGCAAAAAAATCACAACTGCAACAACCTGTTGCGAAATTCCAATTTTGAACTGTTGGAAACTGTTGCGACCTATAGACGTTGCACAGTTCAAAACTATTGCGACCGAAAATTTACAACGGTAATGTAGTCGTTGCAAAAGTTGCAACATCGAGTTTTGTAATAGTTGCGACACCACTTTGCAAGTGCCACTTACCGTTACTAATCACTAAATTTGGTGTAGTGTTCGTTAATACTGGAACTGTGTAGGTTTGCAAACCTCTGAAAAAAGAAAAAAAATGAGACCATAGGGGTTTGCAAACCCTCCCCCATTCCAAAATTCAGATGTAAAAGGTTTGCAAACCTCTACAATATACGTTCCTTGCTAAATGTTAAAAATATCCAACATTTATTAATCATTTTACCATATTAATCTTCTTCCTTAACTATATCTAAAACTATTTATTATTTAAAATAAAAAATCTAAACAATGTACTCTTCTCCATCTTCTTTCCTTAGCCGTTTTTTTCCCTCTTCCTTTTTCTTTCTTCGAATGAAATCGGTAAAGATTAATCGTCGATTAAACTCTTTATAAATAAAGATGAGACTGACCGTGAATCATTTAAGAGATACGACTGTAAATCCGAATGTACGTTACAATTTACATGCAATTAATCCAACATCAATTGAAGAACTCCAACAAAAAAACAAAGAAATCATCAATCAAAAAGTGGAAACACCTAGAAACCAGTTAATGTTCCATCCATGACTTCTATTAAGTAAGAATCGACAAACCCATAATTTTTTATTACTTTTGATTGCTTAAATTAGTTAATTTAGTTTAATTTCATTTTTAGTTTTTAGTATCACTGAGGTTTACAACGTGGTCTTATTGTGACTACCTGACCGTAAACCCTTTTTACGGCTGGGAATTGATGAACTCCTAACCGTAAAACAGAAAATGTTAAATTTCATGGCTAGGAATTGATGAGCTCTTAGGCGTAAAATAAGAACACTTGATTTTACGGCCAGGAAATAATGGACTTCTAGCCGTAACTATGTTTTTCAAAATGTTATTTTTTTCAAAAAAATCTTAGTCGTCAGTAATGATTCCTGGTCGAAAAAAATAACAACAATTTGTTTAGTTTTACGACTAGGTTTTATGTACAAAATCTAATCGTATGTTGATCAGAAAATTTTAATGCTAGGGCGATATGTTAAAAATCTAGTCGTAAGTACATCTCAAAGCTCAAAAAATATCCTTATAGTTTTACAACTAGGTCGATGTGTTGAAAATCTAACTGTAAGTGGTTCTGAAATGACGGGAAAAAAAAAGAAAAAAAATTTTCTTTGTTTTTAAATTTTTAAGCTTTAATTTCTTGTTATATGTACCGAATATGGTTCTTAACTCCTCATAACAAGAAGTAACACCAAAAAATCTTTGAACTCTAACTCCTCGTAACAAGATATATTTTTGGGTGCAATCCAAATAAAAAAAGGTGATTGATTAGCGAACCAAAAAAAAGAAGAGAGTGAACATGTACTTGTAACTTTTCAACAAAAAAATCAAGAGATAGAACAAAAAAAAACAAGATAATGCCCAAGTAAATGTTGTTCCACCGAAAGCGAAAACGAAAGCCAAAAAGAATAAGGAACCTGGACCTACAACAAAACAAAGTTATTGAAGGTTTAGTGTTATTTCCTGAGAAACAGAATGACATACCTTGGGGTTAACCAAGAGATAAGGCTGGAGTCTTATTTGGTTACCAATATTCATCGGCTGTAAAGGTCTGTCAGAAAAAGGTAATAATTTAAATTTATAGAATTTATATATTATTGTTAATTTATTTATCGTGGTTTTTCTTTGTTTATCGTTTTTAGGATTTGTGCATGATCATGAAATTACGGTCCCAAAACTGAAACACCATAAGGTAGCTTATTGGCATTTGGGTTTAGAATGTGATGCAGTGGAAACCTTGGTACAAGCTTCAGGGTTATGGCCTGGAATTTTTGTACATTAGAAGCAATGTGACGTTGTTACCGTATGTGCCTTCAGGGAAAGATTTTGTCCTGAAACAACAATATTTCATCTCCCATTCGACGAGATAACTATCACTGCAGATGATGTTCACCAAATAATCGGCCTGCCTGTGGATGGAAAAGTTTTGTTTGGGGGTTTCAACGACGCTCTTCCTTTTCAAGAAATTTATGGTATGGTTAAAAAAAAAATGCTTGCGTGGAGCAAAATTGAAGACGGAAAAGAGTTTGAGATCGTTGCCGGAGCGAAACCTAAGGCACAAAGGGAAAGAAACAAGGATGATATAAGGAAGCGGATCCTATGACAAGAAATATATTATTATCTCATTTTAGGGAAATATGTTGGAACACTAAGAGATAAAAAAAAAGGGCAGGTGGAGATATACGAAGCAAAATTTCGACATACAATTTTACCTTTCTTGGTGTAATCTCTTGGCACCATAATTTTTTCGTATCTTTTTGGGAACAGGGTGAATGCTTGCTATCTACAGTTGTTGAAAACTCTCAGTCTCGATCTGGATCAGAACAAGATACCATAGTACTGTGAGGCACCGCCACCCTTTCTTTCTTACTTGACATCCTTAGAAGAGTTTCGAGGGGGGATGCTACATAAATTGCAAGTAACGTCGGTCTTTTCCAGGTAATTTATGTGGTTCATTTCTAAATTAGTTGTGTTTTCATGTTGCTTTTGTGTATTTTTTTAATGGTATAATTCTATCTTTACACGGGATAGGGCCTTCTGAGGATACACATTTGCAAGAGGATCATCCTACATGATGCATATACCCCTTCGCAGGAATCCAACATAAGGGTAAAGAAAGTAAAATAACTGATATGAAGGCTAAGTTGGACGCTTTTGTAGTTGAAGACGTGGTGTTTTACCCTTACTTTAAACTCGATACAAATGGAGATGATAAAGTGTGTTATCAGATATGGCGACCTACAACGGACCATTGTTTCATCCACCAGAGTTCGTAGTGTACAATCCTTATCGAACTCTCTGCCAAATCGGTTTTGTCCAGAAAATAGTTACCAGAGAAAATTTTAAAATGGACAAAGAAGACTCAAGGCTCTTTGAAACTATTATGAGATTAACCTACAACCAAGCACCAACAATCCCACTTTATGTTGTATACTTTCTCAAGGCACAAATCTTGCTGAAGACGATTACTTATAATGGTATTATGGGTTTGGTCATCTTTATGTGATAAATATGGATTCAGAAGCGATATCATATATGAACAAGAAGAAGGATAAGGTGAATAGTTCAACTTCCAGGGACGATGCAGACTATTGTAAGAGCAAATGGGAAAACTTGACGTATGTTATTTATTTTGTTTGTGTATACGTTTTTTCTATTTATATTTAAGTATTTAAAGTTTGTATTTTGATATGAATTTTCCTTATCACTAGGGTATTTCATCAATCCTTTTTCAATATGAATCTTCTCTTTCTCACCACTTGATCAACTCATTTGTGCTTTTCAACCACAAGCGCCTTTCGCTTCATATCAACTTTGTTTGGTGAGTTCAGTTTGGAAGGAACTTTGATTGTTGATGTTGAAATTTCTTGGGATAGAAGGTCGAGACCTTTTCCTTTAACATCTCTATGGCTTGGTCCGTTTTCTTCAATTTTCCTTCGACTACATTTGTTTCTAGCTAGAACATACTTCTCCTCATACATGGATTGCATGTGCTCGAAACTCGAAGAATCTCTTTATTGAAACCACCAATTTTGAAGCCATCAATATTTTCTCCTTTTTTCTCCCTTCCTTCCTAGACATTTTATTACAAGGCCTACATTTTCTCTTTCCCTTAGTTGGTTCAAGAATATCGTCTCTAGTAAAAGGGCGATTGAATTTCCGCAACTCATATAATCAAATTATCCTTTACGCCGGGTTCTATGAAGCGTACTTTTGTGCTAATTCTTTTTGGTTCTTGGTGTCGCAAAATACTTCTCCGAGACCTTCATTACCTAATGGATAGTTAAAAGATAGTTGCTTCCAAAAAGGATGTATATCTTCGATTGTGATCACTTTATCTTGGTACTTGGCTATCATATGCCGACATGGGAGTCCCATAATCGACATGTTGGTACAAACACACTCTTTCTCCAGAATGGGCATCTCCAACGACTCCACTCCAGACATAATTCATATCTTATCATGCACCGCAATCTGAATCACCATCTCACTGCCAGTCTCGTCACCAATCTCATTGCCAATCTCTCACTCGAGCATTGACATCATCAACCATCAACCAACAGTTCACGAATATTAATGGCAACAATCACCAACTGCAACCCTAAAACCTAATATATATTCAAGTTTGATTTACTAACATCCCCCACATACTCTACATTATCATAGGCTTGATCCATCACCATCAACACCTTTCTTCATTCACTTCATAACCAACCTCGAGAAACAGAATATTCCATTGAGCAGTCATGATCACCAACTACCAGTCACAGCGAACCCACTGTACCATTGCAGTCACCATCAATATCACTATTAAGGCATTTGAGCGAACATATTCCATGCCTTATAACAATTCCCTTAAATCATTGATGACCATTGAACCTTAAAATCGGTTATCAACATTCATTATGATCATAATAATCAATCACAATAACATATCTCCTTCGTCATATTTTCTAGACCACACTCTGTGTCCATGTTTCATTCCTTTTTCCCTGAGCCTACACA
Organism: Papaver californicum; assembly: GCA_023531435.1. Lineage (NCBI taxonomy): Eukaryota > Viridiplantae > Streptophyta > Magnoliopsida > Ranunculales > Papaveraceae > Papaver > Papaver californicum. Next base: position 905,791 of record JAJJMC010004794.1, on the reverse strand, counting down.
TATCAAAACAACTCCCTTGGACCTACCAAAGCCATAACCACTGATTATCACCTAAAAACAGAGGGAATAAAATCGATCTGATTTCCTTGTTTAAAATCACAAAAAAGAAGGTGGTGCCCTTATCTACGAAGCTGGTGTCGTTAATGAAATTCAGATATTAGGTACCCCTTAGTAATAATGTAGGTGCCTTTAGTGATTTTCTTTTAAAACTCATTTAGATGTCAATTTCGCGAAACCGACAAGTTTAACTTCTTTTTTTCCTATAACTTTTTCATACGAAGTCGAGATGACTTTGTTATTTCGTCGTTGTTTTTGTTTTCTCGTTCTTTTTGATATAGTAAGGAGAAATCCTGGATTTGTCTAAGTTCCACTGGGTCTTTGGCATTTGTTCTTTTGTAAAACTCTATTTCCACTTTTTTTAGAGACGTAACCTAGTAAAATATATAAAATACAACAAGATAATAATACAAGGTAATTCATACAAAATATAGCAAATAAGTGTAAGAAAATGATACTTAAAATATGTAAATTATGCACTTATCAATAATCTTCTCAATTGCCCAATGCGAAATACGGAAAGTTATTCCTCGGAGCCAATGGTAGTCTAAATAATCGACGTGTTTTCTACTTAGGCTAAATTCAAAATTCCCATTGATTCTATCTAGATCATGGAGTAAGTACTTTTATATGGCTTGGAAGAGCATAACAAATCCACCATCACACCCATTTAGCTTCCTTTTGAGTCGATTGTGAGACGACTCCACCGTGCTAGTATTTTGGTTATCATAGTATTTGTATTTGTTTGTGTACGCACTAACAAACTTTTCTCCGTGGGGAAACAAATATGTCTTCAAATACTCTACAACTATGTGGTAATTATTCCAGTGCGCCAATAACATATACTCATTTTCTTCACAATCTTCCTCCGTGTTTGACCATGTCAAGGTATCCCACTCCCCTTGTAAACTAACCCATTTTATCTTTGCTACTTTGTCATCTTCCTCAAATTTCTATATCTCTTTTGTTGTTTCTCTACCGATAGTTTTTTAATCCTCTCCTCGGTTTTCCTTGGTGGTATAATTATAAGCTTGCACTTAGTTTGCACATTGTTCCATATATAAAACGTGCAAAGAAAATAATATGCGTCGGGAAAAACATGCTTTATAGAATTCATCAATGCTTTATCATTATCTATAATCATCACCTTAGGAGTATAACCTTTTTTTGTAGAATAACTTCACTTTTTGTAACACCCACATATAACTTTCTTTTGTCTCGTCTTTTAAGAAACAAAACCCAAACACTAAATGGCGACTTCGTTGATGTTTACTTGACAATGTTCAACATCGACATATTATGATTGTTCGTTTTATATGTGCAATCCATAAAAGGGAATTTGATAAAAGCATTTTTCCAACGTTACAAACACCGGATGAGACATTAGAAGATTTATCATTTCCTCATTCTCATATTTCTCATGGATTATTTTGTAGTTCTTCTTTTCCCGCAAATACAACAATTGTTGCATAATTTTTCTACTTTCCCATGTCTCCCTTCTCAATTTTTCTCTTTCGTTATAGATGGTACGTACCCAAGGAAGATACATAATTCTTGTTTAGTTCCTTGATGTTACTAAGGATATCAATAGGTCTAGTGCGTTTTTTACTCAAGACATCTACTAGATCCATTTATTTAGGTGTGAGCCTTTCCGCATAAGGATGATTGACCAAACTCTCCGGAATTGGGTGGTTATGATGACCTCATAAACTACACTATCTTGTCCATGTCGAATTTAAATTAAAGTTTAAAAGGGCAATCACTCTTCTTTGTATGACAAGTTTCTTCTTTCTCGCGTTCTTTGCTTTATACTCGTAACCCTTCATTTAGTGACTCTTCTACTTCCTATTACACTCGCAAACTATTTAAAAGTTGGTAGGTTTTACTTGATTAATCTAGACTATATATAATGCACATCTTTTTCAACCCTTATTCTCGAGCCCACTTCTTTGTTTTCTCTTTATCTACCCATTCAAAGTTGTTGGCATAGTGGTCACATGTATCCTGAGACAAAACGTTAACAGGTGTAGGTTGAGCATTCGTTGGTTCAAGTATAATCTTGATCCATATAAAAAATAAATAAATAAATAAATATATATATAAAATATTAGTAAAAAAACATCTAAAATGCTTACCTACGGCTAGGTCGATTACTCTAAAACCCAACCGTAGGTGACTCTGGAATTACCATACGGCTAGGTAAGCAACCGTAATATAGTAAAAGGTCCACTACGACTAAGTCGATACCTCTAAAATCCAGACGTATTTGACTCTGAAATCAACATACGGCTAGGTAAAAAAAAACCGTAAATACGACCAGGTAACCTGGCTGTAGAGAACAACATTAAATATCATTTAATATTCCCATGCACCTACGACTGGGTTCGTCAGTTGTCTACCTGGTTGTAGACATTTTTATGGCTAGGAGTTCATAATTTCTCAGTCGTAGAAGTAGGTTACGAGTAGGAAGTCATGAGTTCCCAACACAGCCGTAGAATGGGTTACAGATGCAAATTTGGGTACTTCAAAATTCAAAAAAAATCAACCTTTTACGTACTTTAAACGATTAGAAACAATAAAATTGCCATTGAAGTTAAGTCAAAAATATACATGACTATTCTGACCATATGTTTCTTCATTTGATAGGCTTGATTCTTCATTAAAATCATAATAAGGTTCATAAGAAAGTTGAGTTTGAGTTTGGGTTAAAAGTTCTTGATTTGCTAAGAAATCAGCCATAACGTGATTATTGTCAAGAGTTACAAATCCTTTACTTGATTTGAAAGATGAGGATTCCATGAGTTCCCAGCAAAGTTGTAAAATGGGTTACGACTGCAAATTTGGGTACTTCAAACTTCAAAAAAATATAACTTTTTACATACTTTAAGCGATTAGAAACAATAAAATTTCCATTGGAGTTAAGTTAAATGTATACCTGACTATTCTGACCATATGTTTCTTCATTTAATGGGCTTGATTCTTCATTAAAATCATACTAAGGTTCTTAAAAAAGTTAAGTATGAAGTTAAAATGAGGAGGAATAGGGTTCTTCAACAAAATTATAAAGGATAAAATGAATGGACAAGACTATATTAGAAATTATATCCATGGCTAGGTATTAACGGTTTTACCAATAGTTTTCAGTTTGGTTTCGAGGGTTCACCATTCCGTACCAAGATCAACAGTTTTTACAAAATTAAAATCATCCCATGCCATTGGATGAATGATACGGTTCGGTTTAGGCCTAAACAGTTTAGTACGATGCGGTTTTACGGTTTATACCGTACCATGTACAATCCTAATAATGATCTTATTTTATCATTATGTGACCAAGAATCCAAAAACAACTTCGATGATTTTTAGAGGGGGAAACCAACCGAGCTATGAGGGGATAAACCAGGCTTAAGCCCGGGTTATCCCTCTAGCCCACTAACTAAATTTATAACTTAGAGGTAAAAATTTAGAGAATATTTTTTCTAGCCCAATTATTTTATTTTGTATATCAAAAACCCATCAATAAGACTCTATATTTGTATAACCCATAAATAATTATAAAAATACTTTATTACGAAAAAAACCATTTTTTACTTGAAATAAAAATAATTATACTTTTTTTAACAAACAAAGAATCGTTAAAAAATAACAAAAACTAAAAACATAATCTTAAAAGTATTCCTAAATTAACTCCATCTTTTATCACGTCTTCTTATTTACCTGTTTGACTTCTTCCTAAAACAACTCATCTAATTAATTCTCTAAAATTTTCATCGCCAACTAATATTAATATTAAAAACATAATTAGAATTTAAATTAAGTTTAACAATAATTAGGGTTTAAATTAGCTCCTTAAAATTCTCCATAAAAATTTTCTTTTTACTTCTTTTGTTTACCACGCTAGTTTAAATGTGAAAATTATGGTTTTCACAATTTAGTGATAACTGCAATTTGAATGTGGAAATTTTGGTTTTCATAATTTAGTGATAACTGCATTTTTAACTTGTTGGAACCAGTGTTTTGTGAAAATCACAATTATCAAAAATTTCAGTTGTCAAATTTTAGTGATATGACAAATTTTCACTCGTTATAATCAGTCAAGTTTTATAAAAATTACAATTACCAAAAGTCCTTGAAAATTCGATTTTCATAACTTAGTTATAATTGTAATTTTCAATTGAAACACGAGTGATAAAAAAATCACTTAAAAATTAGGTGAAAATATAATATTTCATAAGAAATATGTCGTTTTCATATGAAAACCTTAAATCTTTAATTAAACTAAACAAGTAACTAAATAACTCAAGCCACCTAATAGATTATGAAATCTTTTAATTATATATTCACATCACAAATAATCACCACTTTCAAACCCTAGAATAAAGCAAAAAAATTAAAAAAAATTAAAGTTATAAAACACTTCTATGGAGAATTAATTTAGTAGAGCAAGGGAAGGGTTGACATGGAGTAGATCGAGAGAAAAGTGGCTGATCTTCAACTTTAGTCATTCATAGAAGCTCTTGCTATTAATCTTAATTACAATTGAGAAGGATAGAGAAAAAAGTTTGAAAGACGGAGTTAAAGGTAGAAATGTTTTTTTCTTTAGGCTATAAATAAGGGAGTCAAATATGGGCGTCAATTATTAAACCGTGAAAAACGGTAATTTTCAATCCACTAGATTTGTTAATAAATTTTTATTCCATTAAATTTGTTAATAATTTGTAACTAATTAAGTTAAGGTTAAATTAGTCCATCTGAAAAAGTGAAAAAATAAATTTAATCTAAAGTACTACCGTAGATTTATATTTTGGGCTACATATATATCATTTTAATGATGAGTTTATGGATGAGAGAGGAATTAAACTTGGGCTCCTTATGTGCTCCTTTCCGTTTTCCTCCTATGAACTCTTCCACGTGGCTAGTATATATCTTATTCCCACGTAATACATAGTCCTGATTGGACTTAAAATTGTGTAGGGTAAGTACCTTGGCATTGCCGTGGACGAGAACAAAAATATTCCCTCGTTTTAAAATAATAGGTAAGGTTACTATATTTGGGTATGTTAAAAAAGATAGGATTGTTTTCATAAATGGAAAGTCAAATGTTTTAAGATTACTACTTTATCAATATAGGGATCATTTTTCTTCTCATGTTTTTATTATTTAAGGGACCACTTTTTTCCCAAGGATAAATATCGAAAAAATATAAACAAATAGTTCAAATGATTAATTTTTTTTTTGTACTAAACCAAACAAGCCTATCATTTTAAACGAAAAGAGTAATTGGATTTCAAGTAAAAAAAAGATAACAGCCGAACCAAAGAGCGTAGTGTATTGGCAGTCAACATCCACACACCACACGTTCAAATTCTGTCACTAATTTAAGAGTCAGTTTATACTACACCACTAGCACGAAAAGAACAAGAGCGGAGGGAACAAAATTGCAGGTCTTCTTGGAGTTGGAGAGAAGATTTTAACTTAATTGAGTAAAAGTTGATTATCATTTGGGAGTGAAATTCCACAACATAAACTCACTATGTCTACGATTCTTCGTCTTTTTCTAAGCTAGAAGTACGCCCAAATTAAAGAGAAAAAGTAGACAGAAATTGTATAGCACAGAAACGCAAGCACAAAAGGGTATAAGTAACCTGTTTTACAACCAATGGTATTATGAAATTTCTCAGGACGATACTTTATTTATAGAAATGAATTCGTCTACATAATAGCAAATTATAGGTGATTTTAAACATATAAAATGCATGGAGATGCGCAACTATTGCTTATTCCTCGCTGTTTCATAATCTAAACTTAGCTAAATGTTTACCTATGTGAACAAGAGAAGGAAGTTGACAAGTGCTTCAAGTTAGATACATCAAACTTCTCCATGAACCTCTGATCCGATACCCTAGCTTTCGCGGCGGCAAAACGCTGGTACTCATCAAACACTGAAGACAGACACCATCTCTGCAGTTTCCGGAAGCATCCAACTAGGCAACCCGTTCGATGCTGTACAAGATCAAAGACAGAAACTGAGTTAATAATGAATAAATTAAAAGAAGCAAGAGCCTGCATATATGTACCTTTCCCCGTTTGCAGTGAATTAGAACTGGATGATTCTTAACATCTGCATTGTTGATAACATGTGATGAATAAATTAAATTATGGTCCCGACTGGCAATAAAAATAATGGAAAGGAAGGAATGGCATCATATTGTTTATACCAACAAGAACTTTGAGTGCCTCCGGAATTGTATCTTCAGGGATGTTGACAAAAGGCTCCTGGATGGATGATATTCAAATCCAAAGTCAATGCATATATAGTAAATTAAACTTCAATTTGCGGACTAATTTTTATATATACACTCTAAAGAGCATGATAATCTTTTCACTTGTGATAAGAAACCGAAATGCAGAATTTCTAAATGGCGAGTGCAAATTCTATCCCTGAAGCATTAAGACATGTTTTATTTCCTTATCTGAGATTTATAACTGCTTTGGTGGTATTTTTGTCACTGTTTACACACTTCAAGCATAAGGGTTAGGCGTTCTTTTAACCAATGAGGAACCAGATATCACTCAGAGATCATACGAGGTACTAGCCGATCCTTTCATTTGATATTTGTTACACATCATTGATTGAGTTTCATCCCGAACTTCACCCCTATGCTGTTTTGGTACTTATGGAGGATGTATGGTACATGATTTTTCTGCATCCTTGTAAAAGATATGCAAAAGCTCTCTGGGTCAAAGCTTGTAGGAAACTAGCCCTCATACACTGACAACAGTGATTGTACCCAAACACTGAGGTATTTGACTTTCAAGTTTCGGCCTATATTTCAGTCTCAACAGAGTGACTGAGATGTCCAAGAGAAAGATCCCTTCTTCTCTTGCTCTCTACTCGTGAAGTACTATTTATATTTGTTACATACTTAAACCCCCAGACCACACGTCCAGATAGATGCAGCACTTGAGATTGACGGGACCAATACTCAAATTGATTTAGTTTTTGTTCCTTCAAAAAGTCAAAAGAATACTTGAAAACCGAAAGGGGTAAAAACGACTACACTAAGGACGTACTCAGCCCCTAGAACGAACAGGTATGCAAAGCCGGGTTATTCTCATCAATCCTGTTAGCGCTATTAGTAGACATCAAAACTAAAAACTAGTAAGGGCACCAAAAAAAAGGCTATCCAATTGGGTACATATGACCTTCGACGTATGGTTTGTTCAGTAGTTGATTCCGACTCCAGTGTATAGACACATTATGGTGGTGATGACTTTCTCAACTCTTGAATCTTAATCTAAAGATGCAAATATCTCTCTGCCCAACAAAGAGTACACTTAAACCTCCCTAAGCCTCTTATCCGTGGAGAAAGAGGCCGCGTTCTGACACTTCAAAGGCATAGAAGGAACCGGGTAACAATACCTATCATGACCACTGGATATGACAGACTTGAGCTATTTGGAATTGATATTCTAACGTAGAGACTGCATTTTTTGTATGAATTCAATGAGCCATTGTCTTCTCCATGAAACAATATGGCATATGGAGGGGTGGTGGTGGGGGTGGGGGTAGAACTAAAATACTAGTTGTAATTACAATCTTACTGAGCTACAGTTTTGCATATGCAAATCAATAACTGATTATGTATAGTACTCTATAAAAGTTCTCTCAAAAAGAATCAAGACAATCATATTTCTCACCTGAAACAAACTGGTACAACTAAAAACTACCAGAACATCAATGAATAACCAAATTGTACAAACTTCGCTTTTATGCTGACCCAACTAAGGGTGATGCATTGTATCACAGAACAATAACAGTCACCTCCATCAATGACTCAGTTCAACAAATAAATTAGCAGACATATCAATGATTTAAGTCCTTTTTAGATTTTACACTGCTGATTAATTTCTTATTCCTTCTATAAATCGTATAGCAACCACTAATTTCAGTTTCAATGTCTATAAAGCTTGTTTAGATTCACAGTTTATCTAACCAGTAACAACTGCATTACTTGCATCAGATAGTGTACGTGCACTGCCTTTGTGCATATTACTTCTGTTGGATAGGGATAACTTGGTGATAAGAAAAGGATTAAAATTCAATTTGACAGTACATGAAGTGGGAAATGAAAGAAACAGTCGTTACACTTCCATAGATAGTGGATATGCTGTGAATTTTAAGGATGCATGACGCAAGCAGCTTAGACGCATTATTTGTAGCCTTAATAAAAAGAGTGGAGATCAAATAATGAATAACAACAAACTTTGTGATCTCAAGAAATGGAACACAACAATCAATTCACTTCAATTGCTTAAATCTTAAATGAGACCCTACCATATTTCACATTTATTAACTTAAAACAAGCAGTAAAGTTATAATTAGGTTAAAAAGTAGATGCTACCTTACAGCCTTCGATTCCAAACTGGAAAGGTTGAATCCTGTTAGATGTAAGAAATTCCATATTCGCTTCTGGATATGGTTCCGGGCAAAGATATCTGCACAACCAATTTAATTCATTCAAACTCAATAAATCAAAACATTAGAAGAAAAAGAACAAAAATAAAAATATCTTTCATTTTTGCAGAACTTACATGATAGAGCGAAGTCAAGCGTTTGCAAGAAGGAAAAATTAGAGGTATGAGGAAAACCAGACCTAAAAATGCCATTATCAACCATAGAAAAGTTCAAAGGAGGTACAAATAATTCCTCTCCTCCTTCTTCACCAGTATCATTACATCCTTCTGCTGGGGCTACTTTCAATAAACTTGAAATCTTCAAATCTGGTGCCACCATCACCAATTCCTGTACCTCCTCTGTGACTATACTTTTCGGTAGTTTCATCTATCTCTTTCTCTCTCTTAATTTTCTTCTAAAATCCCCTAGTTATTACTTTTCGTGGGAATAACTAGTGAAAGTATCTTTCCCCGGAATTACGAAGTCATGTCAGTGGTTGTTTCGTTTGAAAATTCCAACTTTTTGAAAAAACAAAATCGGCCGTGGGTTATAAGTCCAAAGGTGTCACTATCCAACTATATTAAACCCAACAAAACAAATTTAACACAAAAAACCCATTATAAACCAATTGTTCATATTACCCTCATTTATAATTCAGCCCAAATCCATCAAGCCCGCACGCCCACCTTCCCTTCATTAACAGCGAAAATTGAAGAAGTCATTATTTCCCTCTTTACTTCTATCTTCTACTATTCCCAAACTCAGACCGTTCAACGTTTCGAAATCATCAGAGAAAAACACCTGAACCAACATCATCGTCATCATCAATCATATCAAAAATCATCACATTAATCTCACTGAAACAAAAATCATGACTTAAATCATCATCAACAGTAGAATTTGAGTCGTAATCAACCTAAATTTCTGATTCTAAAACGATTGTTGATCATCAACAGTAGAATTGAGTCTTCTACTTTTAACTCATCATAATCTACCTGAAGTTTCTATTCAATTCTGTCACAGTTTAAACCTAAGAAAAATCACTGAAGATTATTAAACATAATGAAGAAACAAGACAAGAAGATAAAGAAAAAAAATCAATACACCAGTTAAAAAACAAGAATCTAAGAAAGGTAAATCGAAGTTTATAGTTTCATCATATTCTGTGATTGTTTACAGTTGAAAATCAAAATGCATTTGGTTAATAAGGTTCCATCATATTCTGCATGTTTATGATTTTTAGTTTCGTGATTTTGGTTTCATCGATATATTTGGTTAATAAGGTTTTATCTCTTTCAAAATTACAGGTTTCATAATTAGGTTTCAGTTACATTTTTCTGAAACTAGGTTTCATTGATTTTCATCTGTTTGTAGCAACGTTTAGGTTTCATCTGTTTTAACCTAAATTATTGTGTTGGAACCCAAATAGGTTTCATCCTATTCTGTGTGTGGTTGTGACCAACAATGTTGTTGGTTTTTTACTTAATTGGTATTATGATGGAACCCAAAAAGGTTTCATCCTATTCTGTGTATGTTTGTGACCAATAATGTTGGTGTTTTTTTATAAATGCATGTTTTGATGGAACCCAAAAAGGTTTCATCCTAATCTGTGTATGTTTGTGACTAACAATGTTGGTGTTTTTTTAGAAAATGCATGTTTTGATGGAACCCAAAAAGGTTTCATACTATTATGTATATGGTTGTGACCAAAAAATGTTGGTGTTTTTTTACTTAATGCATGTTTTGATGGAACCCAAATAGGTTTCATCATATTCTGTATATGGTTATGACCAACAATGTTGGTGTTTTTTTACTTAATTGGTATTATGATGGAACCCAAAAAGGTTTCATCCTAATCTGTGTTTGTTTGTGACCAACAATGTTGGTGTTTTTTAGAAAATGCATGTTTTGATGGAACCCAAAAAGGTTTCATACTATTCTGTATATGGTTGTGACCAAAAAATGTTGGTGTTTTTTTACTTAATGCATGTTTTGATGGAACACAAATAGGTTTCATCATATTTTTTATATGGTTGTGACCAACAATGTTGGTGTTTTTTTACTTAATTGATATTATGATGGAACTCAAAAAGGTTTCATCCTAATTTGTGTATGTTTGTGACCAACAATGTTGGTGTTTTTTTAGAAAATGCATGTTTTGATGGAATCCAAAAAAGTTTCATACTATTCTGTATATGGTTGTGACCAAAAAATGTTGGTGTTTTTTTACTTAATGCATGTTTTGATGGAACCCCAAAAGGTTTCATCCTATTCTGTTCTGTTTGTGCTAATGGTTTACTTATTCTGTAACATGAAAAAAAAAATCCAGATCCATACAGGTGCTCATTACAACATTTGTGTACAGAGGCACCAAAAATAAAAGCATTGATACAAACTAAAGAAAAACACATGAAGGCACTTGTTGCATGTCCATTCTGGCGTTTCTTCAAACCGTTATTCGATGGTACCCTTCAAGCAGAAAAATTAAAGAAAACGACAAGAGCAGTTCAGATGATCTTAGGGTCATTTTATAGAAGTGTCAAGGGTGATAAACTAGATTGTTTCAAATTGATGAGAGCAAGGAATATGATACTACGGACAACACCTGAACAGTTCGCTATCACCTTTTGCTGATCACGAACTCTGTGGAAAATTTCAATAGAAAGAGAAGAGAATTGACACCAACTTGAACATATACTACCCTTCAAATCACAAACAAATGCTTGTAGACCAATACGAAAAGATACTGTATCATCTTTGTGAAATATAACAGCGAGAACAGATTCCATAACCTACAGAAAAAAGTATGAAACCGAAACAAGTTTCACTGTATGTGAATATAAACAACAACAAACAACAAAATTTGAATATTAACATCAACAAAATAGCAAAAATATGATTCCATAACCTACAGGAAAAAGTATGAAACCAAAATAAGTTTCATTGTATGTGTATATAAACAAACAACACCAACAAAAATTGAAAGTTAACATCAATAACATAACAAAAATGTGATTTCATAACCTACAGGCAAAAGTATGCAACCAAAATAAGTTTCACTGTATGTGTATATAAACAACAACACCAACAAAAATTGAAAATTAACATCAACAACATACAAAAATGTGATTCCAATAATATACAGAAAAAAAGTCTGAAACCAAAAACGGTTTCACTGAATGTGAATATAAATAACAACACCAACAACAACATTTGAAAATTAACATCAAAAACATAACAAATCCTGATTCCAATTATATACAGGAAAAAGTATGAAACCAAAAACGGTTTCACTGTATGTGAATATAAACAACAACACCAACAACAACATTTGAAAATTAACATCAAAAACATAATAAGGTAACATCATATTCCAATTATATACAGAAAAAAAGAATGAAACCAAAAACGGTTTCACTGTATGTGAATATAAACAACAACACCAACAAAAATTGAAAATTAACATCAAAAACATAACAAAATTCTGATTCCAATTATATATAGAAAAAAGTATGAAACCAAAAACGGTTTCACTGTATGTGAACATAAACAACAACACCAACAACAACATTTGAAAGTTGGATTTCAGTTTCAGAGGAATGATTGAACTAATACAAAAGCTTGAACAGAGTGAGAATATGATCAAATAACGACTGAAAATAGAGTAAGAATCATCAAAACTGAAAATACAGTAATAATCCATGAAAACACACACAAAAAAAGTTACAGTTCCTGTTCTTCACTTGAACAGAAAGGAACACAATTTTGAGTTCGGTTAATCGAAAATTTGATAATCAAATAACAACCAAAATCAAAAAATCGAAAATTAAAACTTACCTGATAAAATACAACTGAAGTTAGAAGACGGAGAAGAGAGTATAGTTCGAGAATCACTTAAACAAATACAAACTCGGTTCTTCAAATCAACAATGGATTTGAAACTGTTTGAGATGAATCGGAGAAGATAGAATTTATGTTCGTATTTGAAGCTAGAATTTATGTTCTTCAATTAAGCAGAACCAACAACGAACTCAAATCTTCACTTAAACAACAAAATTTGAAACAGAAACTCAAATCTTCAATTAACCAGAAACAAAAACGAACACAAATCTTCAATTAAATTTCATGAATCAGATTCGGAGAAGAAATGTTTTGTTGAAACCCTAGCCGAATTTGGAGAAGATGTGCTTCCGTTCTTCAGAAAATCAGATTTGGAGCAGAATTTTTCTCTCATACGAAGATTATGTCTTAAAATTTTGTTTCCATTTAAAAGTTATAGATTATATAGGAAGGGCAATTCGGGTATATATAAAATAATTAAAATCTAAATTTAATTAGTATTATGTGAAATGGGATTTTTGTCTCATTTTTAATGAAAATGGTTTTCCTTTATAAAAGATAATATGAGAGGGTTCTTTGCATGGTAAGTTTGTTCACCTTGGTTTCTTATACCAAATTTTGAAAACAAAAAAATTAAAGCGAGAAGCAAGAAACTTGAAAGAGCGATAATCTTTGTTTTGGAGTTTTAAGTGTCAGCGTTCCATTACTCGCTCATTCTTGGTCACACCCACTTTACGCAACTGTACTATGTATGCTATGTGATGTGACACCATTTGCTAATGTGCAGGGGTAATTGGACAATGTTCGGTTTACCATTACTCAATTGGCATCTACTTTGAATTGCACCTCGGCCGGCAACTTTATACACATACTTGTTCAGATCTTAATCGTCCTGGAAGATTGAAATACAAAAGCAGTAAGTAAGTTTCTTTCCAGGCAAGGAGAGTCAAAGAGCAAGGTTCTAGTTTGTGCTTGCCGACTTAGTTTTATCAACCATGCAATTTAAATATGAAAAAAATGCTTTTCTATATAGACTTCTTGTATTGGAAAGGGAAGAAGTTAAATAAAGATATCCTTTTCAAAGAAAGTGATACTAAAAAGAGTTGGTTCATGGGCTAAGATCTTTTGCGGTCGATGTTTTGTTTAAACAAATGCATCCAGGAAGGGATTCTTAAAATCAATTTGAGTACATTCTAAGGAATATGCTTGGTGATGTGTAGTTATAGCCCTAACAAATTAGGAGCATTCAGGACCCGGAACTTTGTTACGTTTTATTTGTAGCTTTTGCACAAAAAGTTAGGCTTTTGCGGTCGTGATGTCATTGCTATTTCATTGACTACCTCCTCAATCGACTGAACCAAACAATGATATTGATGAAAAGTTCCCATCTTGGGATTTGATAGAATATCCATAACAATACGAGTGAATTGATGGTTCGGTTTCATGACTGAATGGAACATACATGGGTCACAAAATCTAAAACTTCGAAATAGTGACTTAAGAATTACCAGGGGAGAAAAAATTCAAACCATATACGTCTGATAGACTCATTTTCACCTCGACAGATTGGAAAAAAGTATAGAACAGCCTTCGTTTTGCCCAGAAACATCACTCATGTACATAACCAACAAAGTGCAGATCAAGATGTGAAGAAACAAAAATCTCATTTGAGCATTCAGAATCATATATATATATATATATATATATATACATAAAATGTTCTTTGTAGTTCAAAAAATACGTATATGCAAAATAATCAAATTTCTCTATACGTAATGAATATGAGATCATTTTTCTTGAGTCTATATAGCTCTTTTTTTCTACCTTTTTGTATTTAAGCAGCAAGAACTAGCACTTCGATAGTTCCTTGACTGTTGGCAGTTAACATTGTTGGACTATCACTCTTCCAACAAACAGCACTAATGAAGTAAGACCCTGCATCATCATCTGTATCATCTAATTCAGATGAACCAAACTTATGCCCAGCAGCAGGTTTTGAGATAGCCTGCAGATGAAATTCCAATATTATAAGAATAATGGCATGCGTAGAACAGGAACAAGCCAACAAGGTTACAGTAGTATTTAAAGCTAACAGAGACTTCAAGACCTGATTGTGAAATAAGATTATCCTTACCTTGTGATAAACAAAAACTTCATTTGTTTCACTTCCACAAGCTATATATTCACTATTTACTGTTAGACCCACGAAGTTCTTCTCATTTGTGTGGCCTCTAAATGTACGCACCTGAGATGAAAATTCAGTCTGTAAATATGACCATAGTAAGATATATAGGCGGACAGTTAAAGACTCAAAACCCCAAAAACTAACCGGTACATTTTCCTTTACATCCCACAGCCGTAGTGTACTGTCAGTAGATGCTGACGCCAGTTCGTTGTTAGACAAGAATTTTACATAAGAAACAGCTTTTCTATGGCCACTGAAAACATGTAGTGGGGCACTGACGTTTCTCAAGTCATAATAATGAATTTGATGATCAGCTGAACCAACCTGTAATATTACAAACATACAATCACCATATATGGATTATACCCAGCTAGTTTGTAAAGAGCTTACTACATAACAAAATACGAATGATAAAGGGAAAAGATTTGTGAGGGGCATTTTGAGTCATCAGTATATAGTAGATAAAGGAGGTGTTGCTTTTATCAACTGCTTTAAAGAGTTGCGAACAGGAGTATACCGCCACATGGTAGCTTGAACCAGGATTATATTTGACGCAACAAATATTAGCTTTCATGTCGATATTCAGCAAACTAGCTTCTTGATTAGTGCACCAAATTTTAACCTGTATGTAACCAAATAAAATTTCTTCTCAAAATGATAATATACGATTCACTGATTCTTGTGGGAATCCACTAATAGTCCAAAGACTTCAAACAGATGAGTGTTTGTACCTTGCAATCATCACTACCAGACACAAGCATTGAAGGCTCTGTACGCGAAAAATCAACACTCCATGCTCGTTTTTCGTGCTCTTCATATTCCATTACACTCTAACAACCAAAGGGGTACTGTTAGCACATGAACTAATTGAAATGATCAAAGTAATGAGAACTGTTTTGGAAAGTAACAAAGATGAATAGCAAATAAGAAAAATTATGTATGAGAGAAGTTACCTGACGAGTATTTACATCCCAAACAGTAACTATTCCTTCATAATCACTACTTGCTATATGGTTTTTAGTGAATTTGTTCCAGCTCAGGCAACTTAGTTTGGATCTGGTAGACATCTCCACAACGGGGCAGTGCACATCTGCAGGTTCATTAACCACCTGAAAGAAACACCAAAGACGAAAATTAGTCAAATAGCCGTAGAACAAAATACTTCGACCCAAGTAAATACATCCTAGAACTGTATCACGGGCCAGTTGAATTGAAGTCAATAGTGACCGTACAAAAAAAGTATATTCACAAGGAGAGATTAGTAGTGAATAAAACTTGGATCAAGATAGCATAAAGCATGCAGAGTCAAAACATTACCGAAGCAAATTCAAAAACTTTAATGCGTCGAGAAACTCCAGCAGTTGCAAACAACTCATCATCCCGATCAAATTCTATACTGCATAGAAATGGCCATTTGAAATGCGTCACTTAATTACTCCCGTAAAAAGGTCTAAAAGAAAGCAGAAGTACCACGGGCATAGGAAATCAGAACCAACTTGAAGTTGCTAACTTCTTGTTTTTTTATAGCTTAATCTTGACCCTCACCTTGATACAATATTAGCCGAGTGGAAGAAATCTCCATGCATAAGCTCCGCAATTACCCTCAAACGACTAATTTACAAATACAATAAGAATAATGAGTGAACAAAACTCACCTGTGAAACAACAC
This sequence comes from Papaver californicum, assembly GCA_023531435.1. Taxonomy (NCBI): domain Eukaryota; kingdom Viridiplantae; phylum Streptophyta; class Magnoliopsida; order Ranunculales; family Papaveraceae; genus Papaver; species Papaver californicum. Next base: position 889,585 of record JAJJMC010004794.1, on the reverse strand, counting down.
AAAAGAAAAATTGGCATGATCATCAAAACCTGTATCGTGTAAAGGTAGTCAGAACAGACTGAAAGTCCTCGAGGGCGGCATGGTAACCTTCTCTTTTTGAGGTGTATGTGCTCCTCTCTTGCTGGTTACGAGTTTGACTCACCCATTGCCTCCTTTTTTGTAAGTAACATTCTTGTAAGTCGTTGAACTGTTGGCAGTGAGGCAATGAGAATGCAAATCAGTAAGAAGATCAATAACACAGACCAAATTAGCCTGGTAGAATAATTTTTCAGGCTTTAGCTACTTAATTCACTGATAATTTTCCCTGCTAAAGGCACTAGATGAAATTGTGTGAGGAAACTAACCTGAGCATGGATTCGCCTCTTTCTTGCCATAGCCAGACCAGAATGAGAAACGCTTGGTGGATCTAATCCACTCGTTGCCTCCTTTTTTTGGTAACCTTGGGAGCTCTCTTGAGGCTTTGGGTCAGCTTTCTTATTTACGAAACTGCCAAATCCTAATCCTGATTGAGTTGTACGACCACTGGAAATAAGGCCACTACTTTGCTTATCAATCGACAATGGTCGCGCTTTTGCGGCAGCATGATCATCCATATGCATCCGCATCTTCACCGAGTATCTCTCCCTTGTTCGGTATAAGTCCATTCTCTGTCTCTCGACTAAATTTATGTCCTCTTTAATGTACTGAATATCAGTTTGTAACTGCAGATACGCAAAAGAAGGTAGGATGACGTATTATATAAATAAAATTTTCTAACGTAAACGACAGCAACTACAGGTTGGTCAAAGATAAACTGCCACCAAACATAAAAATGACTGGTATTCAGGCAATCCATGCTATACCCGGAGTTAACCAGTTGGATAACTGAACGCATCTACTTCTATAGAACTTCTTTCAAAAATCATTTGCTGCCTAGGGATGAATATAACCAGTAATTAAACTCATCATCCAATTGAAATTGGCACCGAATCTCTAATAAGCGAATTCCAGAAGAGTTTCTACAGTAGGGAGAAGAATATCTTAGAAAGTTACAGTATTGGTCAGCTATATTCTGGCTGCTCACTGATAAAAAGAAATAAAAAACAAAATTAGGCCGAAAAAAGCAAGTTCCAGCAATTACCTCAGTTAATTCTTCAACCTTTTGCTTCCTTAAGCACTGCAAGAAGTCAAGGAGAACCTTCATATTTGTTTCAGCTTCCTCTTGTTCCATCCTTCTCTTTTTCTCTGAAAGGAGTGACAATAGGCTCTCTAGCTCTTTCACTGAAACCTCGTAACCCTGTCTACGTGTATGCATGAAATGTGTCACATTAAGAATCTACATCTGAAAGTTTTCTTTATTTTAAGAAACATATTCATTATTATGACATGACTCATATCAACTAAATGCCTTCGAACCACTCAAGCCATAGAAGCAATAACTTACATTTTGCAATGACTGCCGAAGGTGCTCTACTGGAGATGCAGTTTTTCCTATTTGGCGAGCAGTGGTTCTCTTCAAAAGCTGTGGTACAGCAAACCTCAGAGTAATAAGCTGCATGTTAGAGTTTAATAAATTCACGGCATTGATCATATTAAAACTTAAAGATAGCAACAACAAACTATTCATGGCAAACTAAATTACTACAGTAAGCATGTAATTCGTGTTTAGCTTATCGACTTATGGGTATATGAGACTTCTAGATAGCAATAACATAGCATATAAATAAGTGAAATATGTGCATGTCAAGAAAGGAAGAACATGAGCACGAATGCAATATCTTGGAAATCTTCTTCATCTTCAATGATGGGGTTTAGCTGGTGAGTGGATAACCCGGTCTAGAATTATCAAACAACATTTTCATTGTTGATCAGCTGGACCTATCCATGTTAAACTGTATTTGATTTCTATGCGCATTGATTTACCAACAAGCAGATTGATCAGTCTGCAGATGCTTGGATACAAGGTCATCAAAAGGTATTCCAAAACACTGGCTACGACAGCTTAGATTTTGTTCTCAAACCTTGATAAGTATCCTTAATGGCTCTCCGGACCAGCCTTACTTATCATCACTATACCTGCCAAGAATACCAATTGAACTGGTTCAACCTGCTACCTGTTATTGAGAAGCCTAGCTGGGTCCAAGAGAGAAGTTTTAAAATCGACAAAACCATGTACCTTCAGTGTAAAGATCAAACTATGACTGGCCTCTCTGAACTCACTCCGGGAAAAAAGACAAATAGTACTCCCTACGTTCCTCATAAATTGAACTTTTCATTTTGAAATTTAATTTCCCATAAATTGAGCTATTCAAATAAACAAGCTGAATTGTGCAAACTTGAAATGGAAAAAACACTAAAAATTTACATGTCTCCTCCTTGCCTTAAGAATTGTGCAAACTTGAAATAGGTCAATTTATGAGGAACGGAGGGAGTATATAAATAACCCTCGTTCCAATAACAGTGAGAGTTTCATGGGTTGAACAAAAGTTGAAATTAGTATGAATGCACAGTTATTAGTGCCCTAACATAGTAAATTTAACTAAATAATCATCTAAGAACTCCATAATTCTGCAACATTATGTGCCAACTTAAGTCTTTTACCAAACCACGACGACCTAAATCTAGCACTCTGACCTATAAATTGCAATCCAATTACACAAGTAGAGCAAGTTAAGTTCAAATAACAATTACTCAACAACAAGGTATAATCATTTGTCTCTACAATCTAAGAATTCATAAACAAACACAAATTAATTAAACAAGTTAGGAATTCATCAAATTGGAGTAAACACACAGAAATTAAAATTACCTTATTGAGAAGAAAATTGGGGAAGAGTTGATTATTGGTTAAGTAATGACCACAACAAGGACAATCATTTTTGTTATTAAGATGAGTAATGATACACATATAACAAAAACTATGTCCACAAGCTGTAAGAAATGCATCTTTCAGTATTTGCATGCAGATTGGACATAACAAATCTTTATCCATTTCTCCTCCTCTTCCTGTACCACCTTTTTCTTCTACTACTTGTTCATTTGGTTTCCGCACTTCAACCATAGCTGTTGAAGCACCTACAGCTTCTGATGAAGCTCCAACAGCTTCTGATTTACCTTCACTTTTCACGGATGGTACTACTGCCCCCGTTGATCCCCCGCCCATCACTCACTCTCTCTAGATTCTACTCGAGACTTTGATGAAAAATAGGAAAATGGGGGTTACGAAGATTTGATGAGAATTTAGTTAATTTGGTAAAGAGGAAGTTTTTTCTTCCTTGGGGTCTTTGTTCTAATTGAGTGGTGGAGTGAGAATTAGAGGAAAAGTTAGAGAGAGAAGGTGTGATGATGTGAACGGACCACGTGAACTACTCGTTCATAGTTTATATTTTCCCGATTCAACTACGTCAACAAATAAATCTTCAATTATCTAGTGACATTGCTAACTGTGCTCCTGAAACCAGAAGCACCGAAATAATATCTTTAGGATACGTGCCATCATCTGGATCATTATAATCTAATTTGTCTTTTACTATTTGGATGGAGAGAGATCAACAGATATTAACCACCGGGAATGTGTAGTTTTTGATTTTGGGAGATTGACCGGATAACCATGTCTCCTTCCCCATTTTTCTAATAACTCGATGTGAATCTGTAGGAAAAAAAGACATGTATGACTATGGGACAATTTTGATTGATGTATTGAAAGTGGACGTACCATATTATTTTGGTGGGGATAAGGGAAGTATTCAAATTATCTTTTTATTAAAGAAATGAGAACATTCGGGAAAGAAAAGAATTTCATTAATTTCACCGCCATAGCAGCTCCTAAATGCTGCCTGAGAAGACCTTGGAGGAATGTGAAACTCGGCGGAGTGACGCAGGGCTGGTTGCAAACCATTTCCTAGCACATGGTTAAAACTACTCCTGTAATACCACCTAACCCGTATGGCACGACCACAAGTTCTGAACTCGTGAACCCCACTTGATGCAGCACCCAGCAGCAGGATTTGACGCATAACCCGCATCACCATAATGTTTGAGCATCCTATTAACAGCTAGGAACACATAGTACACCACTTGACCACCATCTGGCCATTTACAACACTAGCCGCATGCCTAGATGCCATATTCAATTCAAGATTTCCTAGATATGTAGACTCTAGCTTGTCTTTTGTGGGCATGGTTTGCCCTATCCGTTGATATTGTGTTGTATCTGTCGTGTTGCATCGGTATATATTGTATATATTGACATTGATCCAAAAATTTAGCTTATTTGTATCTTTGGATATCAGTGCCGTATCGACGGAAACAAGCGGATATAGTCCGATGCTGACTGATAAGGAATACGAAATAAACGTCAATGTTAAGGTCTACTCAAATTTTTACACATCTTTGAACAAAAAAAATAGAATGTTATTATTTCCAACATTCATATTAGTTTTTATAATAAGACTTCTAAATTTGCTAGTGAAGATAATACACTGTTGTGATGGGAGAAAATCTATGATATACATGGAAGACATCTGAAGAATATGTAATATAATAAGATAAGAGTGGAGAATTAAGAGATCACTTCACCCACGTACTTGTGGCAGTCGAGATATCTACCAAAGAAACAAGATGGATACACGTATAAAGAGAAAAGATAAAGAATGGTGAAGATGAAAGAGAGTGTTGAGAGCATTAAATGCGAAGTCAGACTAGTTAAACTAGTAGAAGACCAAGTAGATAGGTAATGGCTGGGCGAGATGCTCGGACTCATGTCTGAGACCGAAAATAAAATGTTACTCGATAACTGGGCCATCCGAATCAGGCTTGGGCTATAAAAAGAGATTATTTGTTCAAGTTTAAGGAAGAAAAAATTTGAGAGAAAAAGACACAACAAGATAAAAGAGATAGTTGCGAGAGATAAACCATATATACAAGATTATTTGATAGATAAATCTGTTCTTACCAGTAATCAAACTAAGCTCAAACTTGTATTCAACTCAACCCAATATTACAACCCGTGGATGTAGGTTTTATTAACAGCCGAACCACGTAAAAATCTTGTGTGTCATTTACATTCGCACTTTACTTATATGCTTCATTTACATTAATAGTTATATTGTTTCCATACTTCAGTATTTGGATATGTATATCTTGAGTAGTATGATTTTGTGCTACTACAGTTTGGCGCTAAAAACAGGTATTGATTAAAGAGATTTTTCTCATCTATCCTTCGGTCAAAGGTTTCAGTTAATCTAAACTCTTAGTTGTTTATCTTAAGGTTTATAAGTTTTCAGTTCATCATCTTAAAGTTTCAAAGTTTCAAGCTATTTATCTTAAGACTTTTTCACTTTATATAAATAGATGAGGAAATTCTTGAGAAAACAAGTCTCAAGAGAGTTCTAGATCGAAAATTAGTTTAAAGATCTTAAAAGGGTTACCATTTTTAGTTTCAAAAAGCTATTAAAAGCTTTTCTTGGATCAAAGAGAATATCATCGTCTTTATTACAAAATATTTAATACTCATCATCAGTAGTAAACAATCATTCTTTAGTTACTTAAGCATTTAATTTTTCATTACAAAGATCTTCAAAGAATTTAATTTTTTTTAAAGTATTATTCTCAACAACCTAGATTTGACTTTTATAGAAAATACAATTTTTGTTTGTCAAAGGTTTTCTTTCTGAAAAGTGAAAGATAAATTCGTACATCTATAAGACAGATGTGATACTGACATATTCAGGAATCTCATTAACTGTTTTGTAGGACCCACTTGTTAGGTTAACTTTTGATTTTACAGGAAAAATATCCCAGTCATGACTACTAGCAAATATCGCGTAAATCCAAAGGACAATACCACTTCTAAAAGAATCATCGTGACACGAGGAACATGCAGTCGAAGGAACACATTAACTCTCGAGGATGAAGTCATTAATTAGCGAATCACCGAGGTAGTGCAAACTTTGAATCTCGAGAATGGCAGGAATGGAGAAATACTTGAGGAAGGAATTCCTGCGAACAACGAACTTGAGAATGATGGGTTTGTGGATGGAAGCATCAAGAAGGAGGAGGAACGAAGAAAAGAGTTGGAAGAAGAACATGAAGGACGAGATGACAATGCCAAAGATCCAAATGAGAAAAACAAAGGAAAAGGAAAAGTTAATATCTCCGATCAATGAAGCATAGCGGACACACTCGCCGAAGTCATAAAAAAACAGAAAGGGCAAGATAATCTAAAATAGGAGATGGTGAAGAAGAATTTGGAGTTGATTCGAGAAAATAACAAATTAAAAGATAAGATTGTGTATGATGTTGAAGCAACAAGTAAGAATCAAGAAGATAATGATCGATCTCGGACCAAAGTTAACCAAAGAGTAAACGAGACTTTTCATCATAACGAGGAATCAACATCGTAGAAAGGGGAGAAATGATTAAGAAAATGAGCGATCTCGAAAATATGGTGAAAACCTCCAAAGGCAAAAAAAAAGCATGGAGATTGTCCGAGATCATGTTCGAAGCAAAAAGATCACCACTGTCGTATGAATTACTCTATGAGTCCATACCATAAAAGTGCATGATTCCAACCTTCACCACCATTTTTGATGGAATCAAAGATGTTGTTCAATATATCAGATCCTACCGACTATCAGTTCTAACATGGGAGGACTATGACGTGGTCATGTGCAAGTATTTCCCTACATGCTTAAGTGGAGAAGCTCTGTCTTGGTATATGATGCACTGTCCGAAGGGTCAGTCAACAACTTCAGAGAACTCTCTCGAGATTTTCTCGAAGCTTACATGCATAGCCATTGCTAGGCATGGCCTCGATAAGTTTTTCGTTCTCAAAAGAAAACCTTAGGAACCTTTGAAGTCCTTGGTGATCATATGGAGAAAAATACGTCTCGAAATTGGGAAGGTCTCAGTAGAAATGCAAATTTTTGGCTTATCAAACTCGTTAAACAAGACTGATCCAATCTTCATAGAAATGTTTGATACTCCACCGATTACGATGAACGAGCTACGAGCACTGCAAAAGCATCATATCGTATTAGAAGAAATCCAAGAGAATTGTCTGACTGCTCCATTACCAAGAGGCATTCATGTAGTAACACCCTTTGAAACACCAGCATCGAACATATATTATCAGCAATAGAATAAACAGGACAAGCAAGATGCACCACCAAAAAGGAACAATTGGTACAAAGGATAGGCACCGAACATCAAGAGAGCCAGATTCGAGAATCATACTTTCACAAAACTCAATGCACCCATGATCAGATATTCACAGAGATTGTGAAAATATGATACAAAGAACAGAGGCCTACAACCATCAGCGACTAACAATAGCAACGAGTGTTGTGCATATCATCAATACCGAGGCCATGCTAAAGACAGATGTAGAAGCTTGCAATTTATGATTCAAGATGCAATAGATGATGGTAACATGCATGAGTTCATGGATATACCCATCAAAGCCGGATATACAGGAGAACAACCCGCAGTGTACGAGATCGTCATCGAACCAGGAATTTAATACTTGACAAATCATACGACCAGCACCATCATACGTTCGTATGGCTCGAATTACGACTTCCACAGGGACGTCATGACTCGAATTCACAAGCGAGATCGAGAAGGAAGGGAGATCTATAGTGTTGCGATAGAACCACCTGTGGAAGATTGGATGCATTTAATCTTTTTTTCAGCTCGAGATTCCCCACTCAATGGAAAGAGCCACAACGATCCTCTGGTGATTACGTTAAGAATGGATAAATGAGCAGTCGCCAAGATACTTGTTGATGAAGGAAGTTTTGTGGATATCTTGTTCTATGACACATTCAAAAGAATGGAGTTTTTCGATAACGACCTTGTCCCTTCCACATACAACATATATGGTTTTGATGGTTCTGTTTCGAAGCCAAAAGGGGAAATCACCATAAAGATTCATGTCTGAAGCCTAGTTGTAACCACAACTTTATGTGTGGTGGATGTAGTATCACCCTACTAGGCTATTATGGGAAGACCATGGATATACATGATCAAAGGAATTGCATCAACATATCGTCAACGGATCCGATTCCATTACTTGAAGGAATTATAAAGATTTTATGATATCCAAAAGAGGCTCGAGATTGTATCGAGACCGATGTGAAGAAAAATTAGCAAAGAGCAAATGTAATCAGAGAAAAAAGAAACAAGCCAAAGAAGAAAAACATGAGAAGGTAAGACAGGAGTATTACACCAAGCATGGAGAATTTGGAAAAGAAATTAAAGAGGTTTTGATAGGAGAAAAGGGAGGAAAATCAAATGTTCCCGAGACCTAGCAATTACCAAATGCGACTTCAATGGGCGATCTGAAACCAACATTTTTCGCAACAGAACCTACTCAAGAAATAAACATTGGAACAAAAGAAAAACCTAAAATGATCTAAATCGGAATATTGTTAGAACCAAAGCAGAAGGATGAGCTCGTATGTTTATTGAAAGAGTTCGTTGATGTCTTCGCATGGAAAATGTGCGATATGCCTGGTATTGATCCGAAAGTCGATGTCATTACCTCAAGATCGATCCATAAGCAAAATTGTTCAAATAAAGGATTCAGAGAGTTGCGTTGGCACACCACGATACGGTGGAAAAGGAGTTAGCAAAGATGAAAGAAGAAGATATAATCAGGAAAGCAACATATCCTCAATGGATATCGAATATGGTGATTGTGCCAAAGAAAACCAAAGGAGTTAGGATCTGCATCGACTTCAGCGACCTGAATAAAGATTGTCCAAAAGATAGTTTTACCTTACCGAGCTTGGATCAATTGGTGGATTCGACATCGGGCAATGAGTTGTTCTTGCTCATGGATGGTTACTCAGGGTACAATCAAATCATGCTCGCTAATAAGTGCATAATTTACATGTTTTGAGTATCATTTTCTTATGTTTATTTTCTATATTACATGTGAATTACTTTGTATTATTATTAATTTTGTATATTATGTCTTTTGTAGGTTACATCTTTAAAAGAAGTGAAAATTGAATGCTTTAAAGGGAGAAATTCTAAAGACCCAGTGGATCTCTGTCAAATACATGATTTCTATCTACCATGATGAAGAGAACGACGAAACAAAGCCAACGGCGAAAGAATGCAATCATTCCAACTTCGTATGAGAAAGTTATGAGTGAAAACACAAACTTACTAAAGGCACCCATGTTACTACTAGGGGCAGTCCTTCTGGGTTAATTATTATAACTCACGGCAGGCATTTGAAGGCACCTGAAATATTATTAAGGGCTGCCCAGAAATTTGAATTTCATTAAAGGCGCCTACTCTGCAGATAAGGGCCACCTTCTTCTTCAAAGTTTCGAACAGACCAGAATTAGGTCGAGCTTTTATTCCGGCCATTGTGGTTGACAGTTGATGGCTATGGATTGTGGGTTAGAAGGGTTCTTTGTGTTGTAAGGACGGAATCAGGGTAAAAGGGTTGCTGCGAGTGTTGTTTAAGATGGATTTCAGTTGCGAGAGGTGTTTAGGCCAAAAAATCTTTTCGACTAAACAACCAATCATATTCTCACATATCAATTTAAAGTTGAAATCGAGTAACACCCAAACATCTTTGTATTGATTTTATAAAATCATCTCTGTGCCAAACATAAAATCTTTTCTATACGATATATATGATTACTCAAATTTAACATCTTTGAGCTATCATTTTTACAAATTGATTAATTAAGTACAAATAATCCTTCCATAATATAGTTACTTCTCCTAGATTCATACCTAAAAATATCTTCTCTTTCTTTCTGAGGTTTTTCTTCCTATTTTTTCCCGACCCCTTCTTTGTTGTTTGGCTTCTTCTATTTATAGATTTATTTATCGGGTCCCACTTTGTGCAACGTGTCATTTTCTCCAGTTTGGTCATCGTTCTAGATCGATTCTACTTTGGGTCGATGCTCTCGTGTCATTTTATCCAGTCTTGTCGTCTTTCTTGGATTGCCTTTTCCTTGGTTCGATCCATTTTATTTCGATGTGCCCATCGTTCTTGTATTTCCTTTTTTATCTGGTGCGATCACTAGGTGACAGATCACTTTTATTGCTTCTTGGTTCGATGTCTTATATATTCGACACGTGTCTTCCTATCTTTTTAGACTTCTATCATCTCGATCATTAAAATAACTGGAGTAATTATTACCTTTACTTTCTCAATTATCAAGATAAAAAAGTAATCATTATTCTTACTTTTTCGATCTTCCATCATTTAATGTTGTTTGTTTTATTCGATGTACTTCAACTTTCTCGATCATATGTGTCGTTCATGCAATCCATTGCTCAGATGCTTTATGCCTTTTCGATATTTGATATTTTTAATATTGATTATGTGGTTCTCGCTCTTTTTAATTTAGTTGCTTCCTATCTCGATCTTCTTCCACGTGTCATGCTTCTAACAAGAGGAAGATGGATGTCATTGCTGTGATCAATCTCGGTGATCAGAATGGTGGATTTAAACCTGATTTTCGAGATTAAATTCTTGTCAGGGAGCTAATGGAGTTGTTAAAATATGTGGGTGATGATCGAAATTAGTGATGGATTCGAGTCTGTGGTTTATGGCTTGCTGCCATTATCGACAGATGATGATGATCATAGATGATGTGATGAGCTCGGAGTTGATGGTGCTGGAAGGGATTGGTATATTTTGAGTGGTGGCTGTGATGAGTTAAAATAAGGTGGACAAAGAAGGTTATAGCAGAATCTGTGGTGATGAAGCTTTCAACTGCCATTAATGGCTTATGTTTGGGTATGTGGTGAGCTTGAGGAGAAGTGAGCTTGGGTCTGTGTTTGAGAGAATTTGTGAGTTCGATGATGATGGTGGCTGTTAATTATTGGCTCCAGTGAGGAGATTCAGATGAATATAAGTCAAGCAGTAGTTGAAGCTGATGGTGTTGTTGCTCGAGTGAATAATGGTAGTTGGTTGTTGAAGAATTTGATGCTGTTAAAGTGTTGTTGGATACGAAGGATTCAATCAATGGTAGGGAAGAGAAGTTTGTTGTTCGAGTTTTCTGCAATTCTGTGATGGTTTGAATGATTCTGAGGAGTGGTCGCTGCTAGTGGTGGTTATCAATGGTTGGCAGTGAATGAACGGAGATTGCTGAATGATAGAAAAAACTAGGTTTGGTTCGTGGTGGATGCTGTGCTGTGATGGTTGGGTTAATGCCAGTAAAGCTTGAGAGGTCGAGTTAGAAGTTGAAAACACAGGAAACTTACGGTTAGTTTGAACCTGGCCGTAAAAATAAGGGAGAAAATAAGAAAAATGCAGTTCCACTTACGTCTAGTTTTTACCTAGCCGTAGAACTGAAGGAGATAAAGAGTAAAAACTCAGATGGACTTACGTCCAGCAGTACCTGACCGTAGAGAGGAGCTAAGAAAAATCACCGAGGAAAGAAAACGCTTGCCTGTCAGTTATCTGAAACTGACATGCCAATTAAGTTTTAAAACCGAATTTGGGATGGGCTTACCTCACCTGTGCGTGGCCCATTTTCTGAGTGCCTTCAATTTAAGAGATTTGAAAAAGAACCTCAAAAGGTGATTTGTAGCCAATTGATTTAGTAGGTAATCTGTTGATTGTGTAGTTTGCAGTGGTAAATGCATCTACCCAAAAAGCATCACTAAGTCCAGATTGGATTAGAAAGGTTCTACCAATGTCAACAAGATGTCTGTGTTTTAGATTCTGTCACACCATTCTGTTCAGGTGTGTGTGGACATGTAATTTCATGTTTGATTCCCTGAAGAGCTAGATAAGAGGATAATTGATGATGTAAAAACTCACCTCCACCATCACTTCTGATTTTCTTAATGCAGAATTGTAGTTGTTTTTCTATGTACACTTTGAATTCATAGAAAACTTTCTTAAATTCAGACTTATCATATAAAAGAAATAACCAGCTGAACTTTGAGTAATCATCTATTATAGCAACATAATACCTGTAACCAGAGATTGACATTACAGGGCTAGGACAGCAGAAGTCCATATGTAGTAGTTCCAAAGGAGTAGAACTATAATTTGTTGACAGTTGAAAAGGTAATTTGTGAGTTCTACCTAATAGACAGTCAGAACAGAAAACATGACTTTTAGAAATAGAAGGAAAAGACAGATATTTTGAGATGCATTGCATTGTTTTGAAAGAAGGATGAGCTAGCCTTCTGTGCCAAACTTCAGAAGTAATAGATGTTTTGACAGCAGAATGAGCTTTATGTGGTGAATGATGTAGAAAGTGAATAGGGTAGAGTCCATAACTGTGAGGGCCTTGTAAAAGAGTTTTCCCAGTTGATAAGTCCTTCACAGAAAAGCCAACAGAAGTAAATGTTATGGAACAATTGTTATATGAAGTGAACTTGTGCACAGAGAGTAAGTTTTGAGCAACATTTGGTACTAAAAACACATTTGTCAAGTTAAAAAGATGATTTGGTGTGGATTTTAATGAACAACCAGAGTGAGTAATGAACATACCTTCTCCATTTGCAGTCTGTATTTTTTCAAGTCCTTTGTAGGTAGAGGAAGCTTGCAATTCAGACTTATGAGGAGTGATATGATTGGTAGCACCACTATCAGCATACCAAGGATTCTCTCACATAATGTTTGCAGAAGCCAACATAGCATACAGATGATTTGGGGTGTTGACATTGTGATAAGAGAAGTTAAGTCTATTCTTGCATTCTATAGCACTATGACCATCTTTAGCTCAGATCTGACAGATTAAAGAGGATGTTGGTGGTTGATGAGATCCCAAAGTGGATTTTGGTACAGTAGTGGAATGTGCATATCCAAAACCTCTTCCTGGTGAAAAGGAATTTCTTCTGCCATAATGAAAATTGCCAGATCTGGCACCATTATTTGGAAACGTAGTATTTCCTTTGCCATAAGATTATGAATAACCACTGGATCTTGAAATATGAGTTCTAAAATATGTTCTTGCTGAATGAAAATGCGCAGCAAAGGCTTGATTTGTAGAGTGAGTAAGAAGGTTTGTATTTCTCTGACTAATAACTACTTCTTCACTAAGTAGATTATTATGAAGTTCAATACAAGAGATGGGTGGATATCTATGTCTCATTGAAGTAGCAAATGGAATATAGTCAGAATTTAAAGCAGATAAAGTGACAACCTCTAATTCTTTATCAGAAACAAGTTCACCAGCAACAGCAAGTTGGTCTGACAAAGATTTTATTTCATCAATTAAAGATGAAATAGATCTGTTACCTTGTTTGAAAGCTAGAGGCTTTGTGCGTAATTGAATTGAGTGAGTAGAAGAAGAACGAGAAAATCTTTCTTCAATAGTAGTCCAAAGATGATGTAAAGTTGGTGCAGTAGCAAAATAAGCAATTACTGAATATGAAATGGTGCTATTAATCCACATAATGATTGTGGAATCCTCATCAATCCAGTCTAAGTAGAGAATATTTCAACATCATTAGCTTGATTTCTTGGATTATTATATTGATCTGGACAAGGATAAGAGACATCAAGATACTTCATAATCTTGAATTTTCTTATAACAGGAAGCATGAGATTCTTCCGTGTGAGAAAATTATCTTCTTTGAGTTTGAGAGAAATAAAATTCGTTACTTGATTTAAAGGAACTTTTGCTATTGAGTTTGAAGTTGGGTTCTCCATTGTTGTTGAGAATTCACGAATCATATAAGAAAGAAAAGTATATCTGATTTGAGATTTACAGATATGAATGAAGAACCTTGTGCTCTGATACCATGATGGAATGTAAATCACAGATATGAATCAAGAACATGAGTTCTTTGTATCTGTTCTTGATGATAGAGAATCAAATCTTATTATTAATCAAGTTGATCAATTATAAAACTCAGACCCTAGATTTTTTTTATCAAACAGTAAACGTGAAGGCTATTTAAGCCCTGCCCAATCTGCATCACTGAAGCCCTGCACAACAAGTAAACCTTTTTGAAACATAATTTCATATTCAATTGTACCCTTAGTATATCTTAAAATTCTCTTGGCAGCAATCAAGTGAGCAGAAGTTGGTTGTTGCATATGTTGGCAAACTTGGTTTACTGCATAAGAAATCTCTGGTCTAGTCCAAGTTAGGTATTGCAAGGAACCTACCAAGGATCTATAGGAAGTAGGATCAAGCAGTGGTGCACTAGTGAGTTCTTGTAGCTTGAAGTTTGCTGGAATTGGTGAGGAGCAAGGTTTAGCCCCACTCATGTCATGCTTCTCCAAAAGATCAATAGCATATTTTGTTTGTGAAAGGAATAAGCCTGTGAATTTCTTTTAATCTCAAGACCAAGAAATTAATGCAAGGAACCTAAATTCTTGACAGGAAAATGCCCCCGAAGTTGAGTGATGAACTCAGTATAAAAAGAAGATGAACTGCTAGTAATTAAGATGTCATCCACATACACTAGAATAAAAGTAATCCTTGAGCCAATCTTCTGAATGAACAAAGATGCATCAACTGCTGATAGAATAAAACCATAAGAGAATAAGACTTGTTGCAACTTGGCATACCAAGCTCTTGGAGCCTGTTTTAAGCCATATAGAGATTTATTTAGTTTACAAACATGAGTTGGATTATCAGAATCAATAAAACTAAGAGGCTGTGACATATAAATATCTTCAGAAATATCCCCATGAAGAAATGCATTACTAATATCAAGTTGAGTAATAGAAAGAAGAATTCTGATTGTTGTAGACTTTGCCACAGGACTGAATGTCTCAGATTAGTCGAACCCCTCATGTTGGTGAAAACCCTTAGCAACAAGTCTAGTTTTATACCTATCTACAGTTCCATCTGGTTTGTATTTAAGTCTAAATACCCATTTGCAACCAACAAGATTCATAGAAGGATGAAATGGTACCTTGGACCAGGTGTTTGCACTTTGCAGAGCATTGTATTCATCCACCATAGACTGTCTCCACTTTGGGTGTTTATGTGCTTGAATAAAACAAGTAGGAGTGGATTGAGGGATCTGAGAAACCATGGCAGAAGAAAATGAGTATTTACTAGAATATACCTTTGGTTTGAAGATTCCAGACTTTCCTCTTGTGTGCATAGAGTAATTATTGATAATACAGGAAGTACTATTAGGGACAACAGATGATACAGCAGATGTTGCAGGAGACTGAGCAGAAACTAAGGAAGAATCAATAGTTATGTCATTAGAAGAATCTACAATGACAGATGAGGGTGTAGTATCACCTGAAGAAGTAGCAGATTCCTTAGGGATACATTGCAGGGGAGGTGATGATTTCTTGAGAGGAAACACTGAGTCTTGAAAGAGAACATGCCTAGATACATAAATTCTGCCAGTGAGTGGATCCAAGCATTTGTAACCTTTTTGAGAAGAACAATAACCAATGAAGATACATGATTTACTTCTTGGTGACAGTTTGTTAGTTGCATAAGGCCGTCGCCAAGGAAAACACAATGACCCTAAAGTTCTCAAGAAATTATAATCAGGTGCATGATGAAAAACCTATCCGACCGAGATTTGAGCACGGGTACTTCTATTTTTGGAAAACCTATTTAAGGGACAATTCACTTCTTTTTGAGATATCTTTTATCAGTAAGTTTACATACAAGGAGAGAAGCAAAGGAGCTTTGGTTTTTGGAGATTCTTTTGCAAAAACTAGGTTTTGCTTTACTTTTCTACTTCTTATTTTTTCATGGTGATTACCAATTGTACTCAAAACCTTTGTGTGATTGCATGTAGAAGCTTGACTTATGTTAAATATATTACTCGTAGTATATCTATTGCATTGATTAGTCTAATTCATATAACTTAATACTCTTGTATGATTAAACCTAATAGCACATTACATTAGGTTGTTTTGTGAGTATTAATTGCATATTCATCGTTATGGTATGCTATGACTTAAGGAATTTACCGGAGTATGCTCTCGATGGGGTACTCTAGGACTTTTGATAATGAATGATTAAGTGACAACTCTAATTATTAGTCAAAGTGCATGTCTTGTGATTGAAGATGAACCCTTAACCAGTACTCTCAACCTATTGATTCTCTTTATTCAATCTTTGCTAGCTTAATTAATATAATTACTTTAGTCTTAAATCACGAAATCACCCAGTTTACTTAAGTTTTCAAAATACGAATAACAACCCATATCTCCTTATGGATCGAATCTGTTCTTCTAACTATACTCTTATTTAGAATAGTGAAGTGAAACAACTTCAAATAATTTTGCTTGGCTGACAACCGACCAAATTTTGGCGCTGCTTCATGGAGGCATAGAGGATTGTTATTTTGTTTTTGATTTCTTATTTTTAGTTTTTAATTTAGTTTTCATAATTGTTTTTCAGGTACTTATCTTTTGGCTCCTAAACCGAAACTGAAGCTTGTCGGGTTTCCACAGATTGGAATCGAGACTCAGAGAGGAACTGTACTGAAAGATAAAACAGAAGACATACAATAGGAAGCAATGAGTTACGCAAACCGCACACTCAAGTACTTAGCTTCTCACAAGTTGGATACACATCAATGGTGTATTCAGACAATATCTACATTTGAGATCAAGCCAGGGTTAATCCGAGAGCTACCAAAGTTTCATGGAATGACTAATGAAGATCCAAACAAACATATGATGGATTTTCACAATATAGTCATGGCCATACTACCAAAGGATACAGATGCAGATGGAGTCATGTTACGAGTTTTACCATTTTCCTTGATGGACACTGCTAAGGAATGGTTGTACTATTTACTTTTTGTCAGTGTCACAACTTGGAATGGTTTGAAGAAACTCTTCTTGGAGAGATACTTTCCTGCATCAAAGGAAACTCAGATTCGTAAAGAGATTTGTGGCATTAAGCATATGGCAGGAGAGATATTGTATGAATGCTGGGAACCTTACAAGAGATTGTTGTCTAGGTGTCTGCATCATCAATTCAATGATTTATTGATCATCCTATACTTCTACGAGGGTTTGTAGGTAAGTGACATAAATCTTCTCGACACTGCAGGTGGTGATGCGATAGTGAACAAAACAGTAGCTCAAGCTAGAGAGTTAATTGACAACATGGCAGAAAATTCTTAACAATTCTAAAGTCTCGGATCAGAACCACTCGTCAGAAGAGTCAATGAAGTGAGCGAAGTTTCTGAACTTCGTCAACAAATGGGCAACATGGAAGCAATGATGCAACAAATTGCAGCCGCGGTGGTGTCATCGTCCTCCCAACAAATCACAAACTTATTAAAGGCACCCATGTTACTACTAGGGGCAATCCTTCTGGGTTAATTATTATAACTCACAGCAGGCATTTGATAAAGGAACCTGAAATATTATTAAGGGCTGCCCAGAAATTTAAATTTCATTAAAGGCGCCTACTCTGCAGATAAGGGTCACCTTCTTCTTCAAAGTTCGAACAAACCAGAATTAGGTCAAGCTCTTATTCCGGCCATTGTGGTTGAAAGTTGATGGCTATAGATTGTGGGTTAGAAGGGTTCTTTGTGTTGTAAGGACAGAATCAGGGTAAAAGGGTTGCTGAGAATGTTGTTTAAGATGGATTTCATTTGCGAGAGGAAGATGGATGTCATTGCTGTGATCAATCTCGGTGATCAAAATGGTGGAGTTAAACCTGATTTTCAAGATTAAATTCTTGTCAGGGAGCTAATGGAGTTGTTAAAATATGTGGGTGATGATCGGAATTAGTGATGGGTTCGAGTCTGTGGTTTATGGCTTGCTGCCATTATCGACAGATGATGTGATGAGCTCAGAATTGATGGTGCTGGAAAGGATTGGTAGCTGTTGAGTGGTGGCTGTGATGAGTTAAAATAAGGTGGACAAAGAAGGTTATAGCAGAGTCTGTGGTGATGAAGCTTTCAACTGCCATTAATGGCTTATGTTTGCGTATGTGGTGAGCTCGAGGAGAAGTGAGCTTGGGTCTGTGTTTGAGAGAATTTGTGAGTTTGTTGATGATGGTGGTTGTTAATTATTGGCTCCAGTGAGGAGATTCATATGAATAGAAGTCAAGCAGTAGTTGAAGCTGATGGTGCTGTTGCTCGAGTGAATAATGGCAGTTGGTTGTTAAAGAATTTGATGTTGTTAAAGTGTTGTTGGATACGATTGATTCAATCAATGGTAGGGAAGAGAAGTTTGTTGTTCGAGTTTTCTGCAATTCTGTGATGGTTTGAATGATTCTGAGGAGTGGTCGTTGCTAGTGGTGGTTATCAATGGTTGGCAGTGAATGAACGGAGATTGCTGAATGATAGAAAAAACTAGGTTTGGTTCGTGGTAGATGCTGTGCTGTGATGGTTGGGTTAATGCCAGTAAAGCTGGAGAGGTCGAGTTATAAGTTGAAAACACAGAGAAACTTACGTTTAGTTTGAACCTTGCCTTAAAAATAAGGGAGAAAATAAGAAAAACACAATTCCACCTACGTCTAGTTTTTACCTAGCCGTAGAAATGAAGGAAATAAAGAGTAAAAACTCATATGGACTCACGTCCATCACTACCTGACCGTAGAGGAGCTGAGAAAAATCACTGAGGAAAGAAAACTATTGTCTGTCAGTTATCTGAAACTGACAGGCCAATTCAGTTTTAAAACCTAATTTGGGCTGGGCTTACCTCACCTGTGCGTGGCCTATTTGCTGAGTGACTTGTATTTAAGAGATTTGTTCACGTTTTGGCTAATTCTTTGCGAGTTTGGCGATCTATTCCGACCGGGATTCGAGCACGGGTATTTCTATTTTTGGGAAACCTATTTAAGGGATAATTTATCATTTTTTCACTAAGTTTACACACAAGGAGAGAAGCAAAGGAGTTTTGGGTTTTGGAGATTCTTCTACAAAAACTAGGGTTTGCTTTATTTTTCTACTTATTATTTTTCCATGGATTTTGAGAAATCCATGAGTAGCTAAACTTTTCATATTGGTTAAGGATGTAGTCGGATATCATGAACATGTCACTAAATTAATATATTAGTTTTATCATCTTAATCAAATCATTATTGTCTTGTTCTACTAAATATTATCGCCATGTATGATTGTGTGAATGTTTGTTTAGGAGCTCTACTAAATAAGCATGAATGCATATCTATCGCTAGACTAGGGTTTTGAGATACAAAATTGTTGATAAACCTTGTCATAAGTAGCACATTGTGATTACCAATTGTATTCAAAACCTTTGTGTGATTGCATGTAGAAGCTTGATTTATGTTGAATATATTACTCGTAGTATATCTATTGAATTAATTAGTTTAATTCATAGAACTTAATGCTCTTGTAGGATCAAACTTAATAGCACGTTACATTAGGTTGTTCTGTGAGTAGTTGCATATTCATCGTTATGGTATGTGATGACTTAAGGAATTTACCGGAGTATGCTCTCGATGGGGTACTCTAGGACTTTTGATAATGAATGATTAAGTGACAACTCTAATTATTAGTCAAAGTGCATGTTTTTTGATTGAAGATGAACCCTTAACCAGTACTTTCAACCTATTGATTCTCTTTATTCAATCTTTGCTAGATTAATTAATATACTTACTTTAGTCTTAAATCACGAAATCACCCAGTTTACTTAAGTTTTCAAATACGAATAACAACCCATATCTCCTTGTGGATCGAATTTGTTCTTCTAATTATACTCTTATTTATAATTTTGAAGTGAAAGAACTTAAAATAATTT
The DNA here is from genome assembly GCA_023531435.1 of Papaver californicum. Classification (NCBI taxonomy): domain Eukaryota; kingdom Viridiplantae; phylum Streptophyta; class Magnoliopsida; order Ranunculales; family Papaveraceae; genus Papaver; species Papaver californicum. The sequence continues at coordinate 869,952 of JAJJMC010004794.1, read as the reverse complement.
TGTTTGGCTGACAACCGGCCACTCGACAAAGAGGACCATGAGAACACAATTTTTTTTACACTATGAGGTCTATATTGCTACACTCGAATGCCATTTGGGCTTAAAAACGCAGGGGAAACATATCAGAAAATGGTGGAAGAGATGTTCGATCAATGGATTCACAAAACTCTTAAAGTCTATGTAGATGACATGCTAGTAAAGAGCCAAAAAAAAAAAGTCAGACGCAAGATCTAAGGGAAATTTTTATGCAACTCAGAAAATTCAACATGAAGATCAATCCATGCAAATGTGCATTCGAAGTAACATCAGGCAAGTTCCTAAGGTATATGGTCATAAAGAGAGGAATTGAAGTGGATCCGATCAAAGTTCAAGCTATCCAAGAGATGCCATCCCCGAAAATATTAAAAGATATACAGAAGCTAAATGGGAGATTGACAGCATTGAGTAGATTCATATCAAGGTCCTCGGACCGGTGTAAGGTATTTTTCATCACACTAAGAAAAGGAGATAAGTTCCCGTGGACAGAAGAATGTGAAAAGTCTTTTCAATGGATAAAAGATTATTTAACAAAAATTCCATTACTACAAAGCCTTGAACAAGGAGAAGAACTCAATTTGTACTTGGTAGCGACTTCGAGTGCCATAAGTGCAGTTTTGGTTCGAGCAGTGGAAGGAAAGGAAATGCCGATCTACTTCATCATCAAAACAATGGCTCATGTAGAAAATAACTACACCAAGATGGAACAATTGATACTAGCTCTGGTTTACACAACACAGAAACTACGAGCCTACTTCCAAGCTCATAAGAGCAAAGTCTTAACCAAGAGTCCAATTCAATCTTTCCTGGAGAGTGCTCAACAAGAAGGAAGGGTATCACGGTGGAATACTCATATTAAACAATTTGAAATCAAATATGAGACGAGATCATCAACACCAACTCTAGTCATGACCGATTTTCTAGCAGGTTTCCCATTATTCGAAGAAGAAGAAGTGGAAGACATCTCAGGCATGAAAGAAGAACGAGATGATTCCAGCGATCTTTTGAAAAAATATCATTCTAGAAGATGAGAAATGTATGTGGATGGATCTTCCAATGGTGGAAATGGAATCGACATCGTATTCACTTCACCCGCAGGAATGAGAATAATCCAAAGTATTCGAATTGAATTTCCATCAACTAATAACGAGAACGAGTCTGAGGCGCTCATTCATGCACTTCAGATCATTATCGAAATAAAAATTTCGGAAGTCAGAATAACAAGTGACTCTGAGATAGTGGTTCGACAAATGAGTGAAAGGTATCAAACATTGGATCCAGTCATGCAAAAAAATTTGAAGAAAGCCTAACAATATGCAGCGACAAGTATCGAATCTTCAAATTCAACATTTTTGCCAAAAAGACAATAAGCACGCATATTTTTTAGCCTTCATAGCATCCATGATAACCGACGCAAACATCAAAGAGGTGTGAATGTTGGTTGATAAAACACCATCAAAGGACTTCGACATATGGTGACGACTATCATGTTATTTTAAACACCTGAGCTTTGTCATTTTATGAATAGACCATTTAGATGTGAACACCAACTCCTATAGCCAAGAAATTTATGTCCATCTACTCAGGATGGTAGTGTCATCCTGAATTGTTCACAAGTTTCTAGAATTTGGAGTTTTTGGTACAACTAAACAAACAAAAAAAAAAATCTCCCCTTTACCCCCAAACTTAAACTGAACATAGTCCTCGATGTTCTAAAGATAAATAAATGAAAACATGATCAATGAGAAACAATGAACAAAGTAAAAGATATAGGGAAGGATATCACCAGCACCGTGTACCAAAAGCATACGGGTTTCCTCCATAAAGCGCTAAGTTTAAAGTCTTCATCCAGACCAAGAAAGGATTAGTCACAATTTACGAATCATATAATAATAATCGAAATAATTGTGGATCCTTGAAGTCAATCGTATTTGACTTATAAAGTTGACCACAATAAATTGATGATCATTCTTTAAAAAATGTGTCGATTAATATTTCCTAAAATATCCGGGTTTAATACCAAAATTTAAGAACTGACACATTTAAAGTTGAGATATTCCCACATTTGGTAAATAAAATTTTGGTGGGACAACAAAGTCAATTATGGTATCATGGTTCGGTAAACCACATCAACAGGATGATGGGTTTCTAACAACTTAACTTCTTTTTGGACACAATCATACTCGGTAAACAATTCTTGAAGATAATCTCTTAATATGGTAGAAGCACAGACATCAAGTCCCAAGTGAGGGACCTTAATAAGAGTCAAAGGTAAACCACAGGGGGAATAATATTCATCCTCAAACCTAGAGTGGTGAATGTCCTTGGACAAACCAGACACAATTTTATTAATTTCTAAATTATCATATTTAGGAAAATGGTCACTTATTTCTTCTAGGTTATTATCAGGTGGGGTACCTTCACTCATATTTAAATTCTTTACGAGTCTATTATCTTCGTCAGAGACTATGGTCTTTGAATCATTGGACTTTAAAACACTAGTCTCGGGATAAACTCGTTACTCTAAACCATCATCGTCTTCATAATAACAAGGAAGTATTTCACCGTATATAATAATGATATCTCTAGTCAAATCCTTCTCCTCTTGAATAAGTAAATAATCATCAATATTATTAGGATTTTTGAATTAGAAACAACACTATCAGCATGAGGCTCAAATGGTGTAAAAATTTCCTGATTATTATGACTACGGATTTCAAACTCTTCATCGATACTATCCACATCGTCATAATAATATGAAGATGGTCGAACCTTATCTAAACAAGTGGTGCTTTAATTCTAACCTCTCCCTCTAATTTTAGGTAAATATTCATCATTGTTATCAAGGGTAAAATTGAAAACACTACTTTGGCAATTTAATCCATTTTGAGCAATATTAGCAGCTAATCGTTCTTCTTCTTCAATTTCATCTAAACGTGTATTAATTTCAATAAGAGCAGTACTCATAGCTGTAAACCTTTCTTTCCTTTCTAAGTCACGCTTCCGTTCAGTTTCAGCAAATTGATTGAGTTTATTATCCAAAAAAGCATAGGAAGACTCAAGAATTTTTGAAGTTTTCACGTAATACTTGAGGGAATCTTCTAAAGATGGAAAACTAACACTTTGCTCAGTATAATATTACTTATTTACCCGTTCGTACGACTGGTGAGCGTGTGAATAGTAATTGGGATCACTATGGTCTGAACCATAACCTCCAGAGGGTTGATAATGGTCCCAAGTACTATCTACATTATGGTCATAGTAAGGGTATTGTCCATTTTAAAATTCAGGTTGATAATCATTGTATTGGTCCTCATAATACCAATTCAATATTTTTTTTCCTATTTGTGCACGTGCAAATGCAGGTTCGACTAAAATAGGTAAGCTCAGGTTACCTTAGAAGAATATATCTACAGTCAAAGACTGGTCAAAGGTACGCGGCTAAGGCTTTTGGAATTTCAGCTGGTAACTCCCATAAGACCAACAACGCGGGTTCAACTTACTTTTCCATGGGTTTTTCTAAAATCGGTAGTCTGACGAATGCAAAATGTTGTGTGTGCACGTTTTTTTTTTTGTTTTATATACAAAAATAAAATAAAATAACTAAATATAAAATAAAATCTAAGGAATCAGAATATTACCTAATATACTTATTTACAAAAATAAATAAAATAAACCTTAGATACTTACCTTTTTTTGGAAGGCAATTTCTATTTTACAATAAATGTAAAATATCTCCTGCACATCAAAAATAAGGAATATACCCAGGTAAAATCTAATAAAGAAAACATAAATAAATAAATCCTATACTAATTAACACACAATTAAAAAAATTAAAAATCATAATTTCTAAATCCCGAGCAGCGGCGCCAAACTTGATGTGATTTTAATTATATTTCGTAAGTATACAACTATCGGTGAGATAATATAAAAAAAAACGGGTCGTCCACAGAGACTAAAATGTTGTTATCTCTAATTTACAATTAAATTGTGAGCTAAAAATAATAAAAGAAGCAAATAATAATACTAATAAAATAAATAAACGAACAAGAAAGAGATCAAACTAGGGTTTTGGATTCTACCAAATTAATTATGTAAAATATTCATCACATCTCTAGATATTTATTTATGTTATGACTCAAGACTATCGAACCCAATCAATACATCTCAGAAAGTATCGCAGTTAAAATAAATATACAACTTTTGTTATAAATCCAAAATAACATAATCTCCTTTACTTATAAAGAATCAATAGCCGAATACTATCCAAAACGGTTAAAGAATGAAGCTGTAGTTGAAAAAAAAATTAATAAATCAATTAAACCCAAATAAACACTTTATTAGGGAATATTTGAGTTCTTACATAATAAAAAATAATTTCTTTCGTAGTCCTGGCAGGAGAGCTCTTTCCATTATAACTAACTAGAAAGCTAAAAAGACTAAAGGAAAATCCTATACTACTTATAGTGTTGGTTCCCTGACTCCGGACTATCTCCTCCCTCATAACGTTGCTTTTTCCTTCAATTTATAACTCCCACTTTCAATCCGTATATCCCACCTCATATTATTCCCATAATCTTTCGTATTTTATTCTTTTTCCATTAATATATATTACATATTGAATATTTATAACATACTACTATACTGGTATATTGAGAATATGATGTATAAGGTATGAATGCATTCTCCAGCTCATTTGTTTCCCAACCTCTTTCAAACACATGATGGAATACTAATCTCCAAAGCTGGCGGTCCAAACTTTCTTTGATTAATTAATTAACGCCTCAAATTTAGTCTTTGTAGTTCCCGCGAACAATTAAGTTCAAAAGATAACGTAAGGTCTTGATTAAAAGTTTATTTCAAATTTTCAATGCCGCAGTTTTTTTCTTTCACGGCCAAATGTACTTTGTCCCATAGCTTCCAAAACAATCAAGTCCATTTTATTTTCCCTTTCAACCTTTAGCTCTGTGAACGAATTGAGCTCAGCTCACCAATACGGGACTTAATTCTTTTTATGGCTTATTGGATTGGACATCGACGACTAGATTGACTTTTCCTTCTATAATTTATGTGCCGCGGACATTCATGTCATGAGATAGCCGGGTAGGAAATTGAGATTAGCTTACGATTTTCGTCCAATTTACGGATAAAATTTAGTACTATTGTTCATCAAACTTTATTCTTAAAAATTATAAAACTAAGCAAAACCGTTAAATTTGTATAAAATAGAGGATTAAAAAAATATAAATTAAGATGTAAAAATGACGTGTTTACATACTCATCAAATATCCTCAAACCTATATTTTAATAGTCCTCGAAAAAAACTAAATTACCAACTAATCTAAAATGAAATAAAAAGGATCAAGTTTTTATTGGTCAAGTTCAATTAAAATAATATGGCTTGATCTTAATTATTCTACTTCATCCTAGCGGGGACAACAAGGCGATACTAGTGACCCACCAAATCACCTAGAGAAACACAAAAAAAAATGCAAAAATAAAAACAGAACGTGATATGATGACGACTATCATGTTATTTTTAACACCTGAGCTTTGTCCTTTTATGAATAGATCATTTAGCTGGGCACACCAACTCCTATAGTCAAGAAATTTGTTTCCATCTACTTAGGATGGTTAGTGTCATCCTGAATTGTTCACAAGTTTCTAGATTTTGGAGTTTTTGGTACAACTAAAAAAAAATTTAAAAAATTCTCCCCCTTAACTCCAAACTTAAACTGAACATAGTCCTCGATGTTCTAAAGATAAATGAATGAAAACATGATCAATGAGAAACAATGAACAAAGTAAAAGATATAGGGAAGGATATTACCAGCACCGTGTACCAAAAGCATACGGGTTTCCTCCATAAAACGCTAAGTTTAAAGTCTTCATCCAGACCAAGAACGGATTAATCACAATTTACGAATCATATAATAATAATCGAAATAACTGTGGATCCTTGAAGTCAATCGTATTTGACTTATAAAGTTGACCACAATGAAATTGGTGATCATTCTTTAAAAAATGTGTCGATTATAATTTCCTAAAATATTCGGATTTAGTACCAAAATTTAAGAACTGACACATTTAAAGTTGAGATATTCCCACATTTGGTAAATAAAATTTTGGTGGGACAACAAAGTCAATTATGGTATCATGGTTCGGATAAACCACATCGACAGGATGATGGGTTTCTAACAACTGAACTTCTTTCTGGACACAATCAGGCTTGGGAAACAATTCTTGAAGATAATCTCTTAATATGGTAGAGGCACATACATCAAGTCCCAAGTGAGGGACCTTATTAGTCAAAGGTAAACCACGGGAGGAATAATATTCACCCCAAAACCTAGAGTGGTCAATGTCCTTGGACAAACTAGTCAAAATTTCTTTAATTTCTAAATTATCAGTATTTAGGAAAATAGTCAATTTTTTCTTCTAGGTTATTATCTGGTGGGGTACCTTCACTCACACTTAAATTCTCTACGAATCTATCATCTTCTTCGGGGACTATGGTCTTTGAATCATTTGACTCTAAAACACCAGTCTCGCGATAAATGCGTTCCTCTAAACCATCATCATCTTCATAATAACAAGGAAATATTTCACCGTCTATAATAATGGTATCTCTAGTCAAATCCTTTCCTCTTGAATAGGTAAATAATCATCAATATTATTAGGATTTAAACTAGAAACGAATGCTATCACAGTCTTATCATCTGCAGTTTCAAGTGCAATCAAGCACAATGCCATCCAAGATACATTCTGATTACAACATTTAGGGATATTATTCCTTAGTTACACAACGACCTGCCTATGGTTATGTTACATTTCATTTCGTCTAACAACGAGCGAGATGAAGGAGACCTAACTCCTAACTGAATACCGCTCAGGGTGCCTATCCTTACACGATGTTGGGTGGTAGGGTTCTAATACATCTGTTGATAAAGTAGACGCCTGAGGAGATGCATTCTCTCAAGAACCCACTCAGTTCCGTTCAACCATCAAGGTTGACCGATGCCCTTCTAATAAGGAGGTACCGGCCACTCGGTGATACAGTTGGCCCCTGACACCGTTTAGAGCAGAGGTACCATCCCCCATAAGATACCCTGTTAGGTTGGCTACGTTTCTAGCAATGCAGGAAGCCCCTGCATTATGGAGACTATAAAAGGGGGACACCACTAACACTCATTAGGAGGAGTCTCGATTAACTTTTCGGGTACACCCCAAAGCTGGGGGCACCACCAAGTGGTTGATATCCAAGGGTCTTAGCACCATACAAGCGCAAATTCGCACAGCTGCACACAAGTACGATCTCGCTTAGTCTTCATCGAATGCAATCAAGCATCAACACTATACACTAACCACACAATGGTCTTCGCAGGAAATAAAGATATCACAAAAATCAGACTCAGGTTCAAACAAGAAAATTTCGTAAAAGGAAACTCCATTCATTCAAGAGGCACGAGGCCAAGAGGAACTACATCATCAGATCACCCATGGACCACAAAAGAAAGAGAAATTTCAACAACCATTACCAACAACCAAATAAAATCAATAAGAACATCAAGAAAGCTACAAGACAACAACAAATAGCAAGAAAGATTGATTGAGCCAAGCTGCCAGTATCATCATCACTACATCCTTCAACGAATCCATGCTAGGTTTGGTCTCGCTGAGTATAGTGCACCTCGGTTTCGATGATGTCCTCGATCTTCCCATTAGCCTGGGACTTGTTGGTGGTGGATGTTTGACAAGGGAGAAAATTATAATACTACCCTTGCTCAGCTGCAGGGACATAAAATAAATGTATATGTACAAATTTCTGACCCGACGTCAGATTTATGGATACGTACTTCTATCTTACATTCCGCAAGAGAATTGAGAATGCGTATTCAGTTCATGGATATATTAGCCTTATAGCTCTTTTATATATGTATGCACCTTAAAATTTTAGGGCTTTACCCGGCTAAACCCTCGTTATTACATGTGCGTCCATACAAACTATCTACATTAATCTAAACCCATTGATTATGCAAAATTGCGAGCATTTGGAATGGATGCTATGTCATTTATGAATAGAAAACACTAATTAGATGCATACCATCTAAATGCAGAGCCGCATCGAACATCATCTCAAGTCGCAAACTTCTACGGTTGAATTCCTTGAATATGTTTCAAATGCACTACATAAAAGTTAAGCATAATGCTAGCATTAAATCTCATGCGAATGAGAAGCTCTAAACAGGCCAGGGCCAGGGCTACGGTATTAGCAAGTACCAATGCTAGCAATACATAGGCAATGGTCACAGTGCCAGCAAGTGCCATTCCCAGACACCGAAATCATGTTATTAGCAATGCTAGCACCGCTAGCACCTGTGCTGCGCTAATACCATCGCTAGCTCTCCATCCTTACTTCCCCTTTTGTTTACCTTCACTTGTTCGTGCCAGCGCCATCCTTGCTTGCTCGTACCAGCATCATCCTTCGTTGCTAGCGCAATCACCTAGGCCATAAGCACGACATTAGCATGTGCTAGCAACACCTCAATTGCGCCTATAGCACTTTCATACGTCATTATAGCAAGCACAAACTGCATGTTGCAAACATGTCACAAATATGCTACCATGTTGCGCTGGCATAAGCTTATTGGTATTAGTATCTTAACTCCTACATTATTCACGTGCTTTGAGTCCGTGACTCCACTAACTTCTACAAGAAATCAAATCATATTACATAGGGGATTATTCATGGGGTTTGGTCTGGTGGTTACATCAACATGTGGCGTGGCAACACCCCATGATCTGAAAGTTACAACACTATACCAAAAATCATCTTTATCGACGGACCAAAACCGTCAATGATAAAGATTATCTACAGAGTCTATCCGTCGGACGACCTATCGTATTTTGAGGTGTCAAAAACCTCTAACGATGATGATTTGCTGTCAATAATTATCGATAATAAACGACAAGCTTCACTGGTTAATTGTTGACGGGCTATACTCGTCAATTATTCTAAAATTTAATTGACAGTCAAAATATTATTTTTTAATAATTATATAAATAATATTTTTAATTGTTTTTAAATTATAAACAAAAACAAAATGAAGAAACGAAGAACATTTTTAACATCAAAATAAATTGATATATATTGTAAAAGTTCAATTCATAGATTCGTCCAAACAACATCCAAAAACACAACATCAAAAAATAAAAATAAATAAAAGAATAAAACAACAGAAAAGGCTATTAGCCTATTACCTAAAAGAGTATTAGAATTCAAAAATAACAGTGATTAAGCTGGGTGATGCCCAATCATAACATCACCAAGATTTCCACCTTCATCGTATAATTCCGCATCTCTGCCAAATAATTCTTTGACAGTCACACAGTATACATGTTCCATCGGTGCAGCAGCAACGGTATTGTAACCACCCAAAGCAATGGTTTACCCTTTGCAGTTTTTTATGAAGCAGGCAAGTTGGACTCATCAGGTGCCTACATGCATCAATACGAAACATCAATCAAAGTAAACAGAGCACTGTAATCTGAATCTATCACAATTCGATTATGAAGAAATCTGATAATATTGATAGGCAGTGAACTACTAGCTAGACGGATAGAACTACAGACATCCTACAAAATAGAAATACTCATTCAGACCCAGAAAGATCCAGGAAAAAAAAAGAACATCTGACTTGGAACATAAAAAGATCAAAAGAACAAACAGAATACTTCCTGACCTATGTTTTGCACCATTTCTTTGATGAACAGCATCCATTGGCAGGCCATCTGGAATGTGCACCACAAACCTTCGCAACATCATCCAACCAACAGGACAAAACAGTTTAAGTCTTATGATAAACATAGATCATAGTGTAAGAAAACAGGAAAAACATATCAATTTTATCTGTTGCAATGAGAAAAGGCTAGTATGGATAACCAGGGATACCTTCTGTCAGCAACAAGCATTTTGGAGTAACCACCATAGGTGAAACTTCCATCCCAGAAGATGCCATTGTAAGTAAACTGATAGTTTTCGCAATATTGTTCTTGAGAATCCTTGCAGTATTCACATTCCAAACAAGAACATGCTAAACATCCGACTCCTACTCTATCTCCAACTTTGAACTCTTTCACATTGCTCCCTGTTTTTGTAATCACACCCGTAATTTCAAGCCTAAAGTAATTCAACCGATTAATTTGTCAATTCATGCCAGAAAATTTCTTTACAGATGAACTTTTATTTAGACAAGAATCAAGAAAGCCTGCAATTTAGTGAGACTAGATCTCCTAACTTAAAGATCTAAAGTAGAAGGTCATAAAATCTTAGTACGGACACACCTAACAGTTGAAGAACAGTATTTTCCAGGGGTGTTTCTCTTTGTCAATACTAAATGAGTATCAAATAATTTTGCAGATCTACACTTTGTAACATTAGAGGAATAGGATTTTCCACCACAAAATAAGCAAAAAATGACATTCAAGTTCCATTATTTGGATGATCTAGAGTTGAAAAACTAGGAAATGAGAAGATATCAAAGGTGAGACATAAAAATGAAAATATTGAGAATGCTTCATCCAATAGAATGTATGTACATACCCAGGGAGAAAAGGGTATCTAGTTGTTGCTGCCTACCTTATCCATATATAAGAACTGATGTTTTTCCTAGTCAAATGACATGCACCACTAATAATCTAAATCCTTAAAATTCACTTGAACTTTAAGGCCACAAAGTGAAGAGCCTAGTAGAATCAGTGGGTATTGTAAAAGCATTTATCATGCATATGTCTGACAAATAGATGACAAATAACACTAAATCCTTAGAAATCCTATACACACAAGACATTGGAATATAAATTAAGGAAGTAACGATGACCTACACACCTTCAAATCAGTTTTGGTGATACTCCGAATAAAAGAAGTCATTTCACACCATCTTTTCTGCAGACAGAACAAAACAAACTTTAAGCAAAATTTCATTACAATCAGAAAAGAACTAAGATTCCCAAGCTATAATAAGTTAAAAACTTTCTCCTGCATCTTGATTTTTGATTGTCCACTACAATGCACATTATAACAACCATCTAAACTACCGGACAACGGAGTTTGAGATAAAAGTGAAATGAGTTCTACATCCTCATTGTGGGAACTATCTACATATAAATCTTGACATGAAAAATAAAGCACCCATCACGTTTAAATCAAATCAACCACTGTCAATCTTAACATCCAAATTGGGCATACCTGCTAATTTAAGTTGACTGAAACTTCACATGGTAATGCTGTTATTTAAATGTCTTTGAATCAACTTACAAAGCCACGTATTCACTTCTGTCGATAGTAAGAAATCCTTTAGACAACTGCAACATTAAGAACACTACAGCTCACTTGTTTTTCACAAGTGAAGAAATGTAAAATGTGAATTGGAACTATGTGCTTATCTGGTGGTGGGGTAAAAGTGGGAAGACTGCAATGAGGTGTCAGAACCCTCGGTTTTCCCTTCATTTTATGGCAGCAGTCTTACATACAAAGATTCTACGACTAATAATTGATTTAAACCAAACAGATCAGTCAAACTGAACAAGAAAAGGCAAGAATAAAAAGAATAAAAACCTTTAAAATATATAGGTTGCAAAAAAATTGAATATGTGGAGCTTATCCACAGAGTGAATTCAAAATTACACACCAAATCATCAGCCAATCGCATCTCAATTATTGACTGGACAATGGTGTCTGGAAGAATTGAACAACAAACACAAATTGAGAATCATATTTTTAACGCTTCATATTTGCTTGTAAACATCAAATCGAACAAAAAAAATTAACAGAACCCTAAAAATAATCATCAATGGCATAACAAAAAGTTTTGAGATTTACAGAAAATACAAAGATCTCAAGATTTAAATCCTTATAAATAGAACCTACAGAGAAACCATGAAGACCGTATAACCTTAAGTAAAACTGCATGATTTAGTCATAGATTTACAAAACTGAAATCAAACAAGTGAAAAATAAAAACGAAAAACAAATTTAGGGAATTTCTATTTACCTTGATGAACACCTGTAGATCATAAACAACAATATGATCTTCTTCACCAATTTCACCACTCGAAGTCGTAATACCAAATACAAACACAACCGATTTCATAACCCTAAAATGAAACACTATAATCATTTTTTCTTCTTCTGAAACTCAACAAAAATTGGGAATTCACAAACCCTAACTGCATAAGGAGAAAAACGTAACTCTCAACCGTAATCCCAAGAGAACATAATAGAAGTAATTGAAGGAGATGTAAACTGCTAAGAAGAACAATATCATCTTCTACCAGAGAAGAAAGAGAAATTGTTTCACTGCTGATTCTCATTAAAAATAGAAAATGAAAATACGGGCAACTATTCTAATTTTTCTAGGCCTGTCGAAAACACGGGCATAATTCTTGTTAAGATACATTAGATGACTAAATGGAAACCCAGTAAACCAAATCTCCATTTCCGAGTCAATAACTTTCTTCAGGAAACTAGAAGGAAAACAGTTAATACAAAGTAGACAGCTGCAATGAAGGATGCGGAGTAAGGAAATCAATGCGCAACAACAAGAAAAAGAAGAAATAAGGAGTCCTGCATTAATTCCCCCAAGGGTTTTTATTGTTCTTGATGCCTTAAATCAGTTTACTTGTTTTAGTGAAAATTAATTCTGGTTCGAATGTTAGATTCCCTAGCTGTTGATGAAGTAAATGAACTAGGTGCCCTTCTCAATCAGCTCAATCCTAGCATTAATTTCCCCCCAATTTCAATTCCCCCAATTTCACCATAGAATGCCCTAAATTCGAAT
>JAJJMC010004794.1:817838-835114 GCA_023531435.1 Papaver californicum | reverse complement strand
GATACCCTGAACCCTAAACTCCAAAATATGCCTTAATAACCTCTTCCTTTAAGTCATATCTTCGTCGATATCCTGAACCCTGAACTCCAAAATCTTCCTTAATAACCTCTTCCCCTAAGTCAGAATCTTTACCGGTACTCTAAATCCATCGATGTTCGTCATATTATCCTTAATAACCTTTTCCCCTAAGTCGGAATCTTTGCCGATACCCTAAACCAAGCGGTGTTCGTCAAAATTTCCTCATAGTGTTTATTCCCATGAGTCATAAGCTTCACCGGTACCCTAAACCCTAAACCCTGCTTGTCAAATATTCCTCATAATGTTTAAACCTACCGATGTTTTACCACACATGTTACTCGCACAATAGTCATAAGCTTCATCGGTGCCTTATTCACCGTTCAAAATTTTGTTTTAACACAACGAGAAACACACATTTATCTCACACACTTACTCAATTCGTATGAAAATCCAACATCGAATCTGAACCATCTAAAACAAAACCATGATCCGTATGAGGTGGCTTATCCACCGTCCAAGTTTTGTTTTCAAAACCCTAAAAAAAAAATCCCTTCATTTTCGTTCGTAGTCTTTCTCTCTCTTCCAGAACAGCCGCCGAAGAAAAACTAGGGTTCCATCGATACCTTCATCACCATCCACCGAATCTACTCTCTCTTTGTCTCTCTTTCTCATTGTTTGTTTTAAAGATACTAATAAATAGCCCAAAAATCTACAAATCATCTTTTTATAGTCTGCAATTATTTTCATCTTCATCTCTATTTCGATCACAGACAACAGATCTTAAGTGAGATCATTGGTTGGTTAAAGGTATGTACGATACTGATTATTTGTGTACTCCATCTGTGGTTTGTGAAACTTACTAATAAAATCCTTATGGGAAACATTGATGTAGTCTCCTGGAACCTTTTTGGGAATTAGATTATAAATATATTTTCTGGAAAATTGAGCAATGGTTGGACAGTGGCTACTGAATGATGCTTTGAAAAAAATCAGTTTTGAAGTTCAATAATGAGTAGTGTAGATGATGCTTCAAGTTTGAAGATGAATAATCTTCATACTCAGCTACATTATCTTTACTCATATTTGAATCTTAATTATCTGTTGTATCTAATATTCATTTTTGAGACAAACCCATATTAGAAAGATGATAACCAAGCTAACACCTGGTTTCTAGTAGTAATATTCTTGTTTCTTGATGTATTCAACAAACCACTTGTGTATTATTAGTTCTCTGGTTTATATGGTTATGTATTATTAGTTCTCTGGTTTACATGGTTCTGTATTACTAGTTCTCTGGTTTACATGTATTCATTGTTTTCTGTATCCACATATCATACCTAACATTTCAGGTATCTCATTAAACAGAGTATTGTAACCTTGGAGTTTTGGATTTAGGTTTTTAATGTGTCAAGTTAGGGTTTCATACTGAGAATTACTTGCTCGAACTAACCTTGCTTAAAGTCGGGATAAGAAAAACCACTGAAGTTCAAGTTAAGGTACAATTTTTGAATTACACTTTGGGGTATTCTAGTATCTTAATTCAAAGATATTGAGTTGAATTTTTAGGGTTTGTTTCAGAATATGATTCTGGTATTTTGACACTGCACTAGAATACCTAGAAACTTCGTTTATATCATGAGTCATAAAAATAAAAATTCAATTTGTAGCTGAATGATATAAATGAGGCATGGCTAGAAATTTCGTTTATATCATGAGTCAGAATTGCTATTCTTCAGTTACGATATAAAGCAACATACATTTTAGGTTGAATTTTAGTTTACTCAAGAGAAAATTAGAGCTACAATGGCTACTTACAAGGTTGTTGTTAATTCTATTTCAATCTATGTTTCAATTTTTCCTTTGCTTCTAGTTTGGTTTTTGATTTAACTTTTGTTTTATGATCTATGTGTAGGTTGAAACTGAAGTGAAAAAACAACAACAGTTGAAGTATCTATGGTTTGTTAAATTGTTGTTATTCATGGAAGCTAAGGATGGAAAGCACTATTTCAAGTATCATCTCATGCGCTACTTGTCCGTTGTATGATTTTTGCAAAACAATTAGTTTGGCATCTTGTAGCCATGGATTGTCGTGAAATATCAGATGGAAAACGAAAGTATCCCAATTTTTTATAGTAAGGTTTATGCTTCCTTTAGCTACTAGGATATCATTGAGAAGCTAAAATTTCCACTTTCTTCCTCTTCTTTTATGCAATCTGTCTTTTGTTGAACCATGTGGAACATTTGTCAGTCATTGTTGTTACTTCGAATTTTTCCTCCTTTAATAAAACATAACGTTCTGAATTGTGTAAAATTGCCTACAGATATGTACATTTTTCTTCATATAGCCAAGCTCAAAAAATATTTGAAGCTTCCAAAGAAATGCATGACCTTAATGGTATAGCAAGTATCCTACAGTACTACCCTTATCACGTAGGGTTCCTCTAGTATAAAGGCTCTTGGGATTTTGGTGCTAATATTTGGTTTTGGTCTGCTACAGATTCATCACCTTGGTGGCGTCATCAGATATTACGTACAGATTCACCACCTGCTGAAACATATGAGTGCCAAGCAGAAGTATGACTCTTTTTACTGATTTTTGGTTGTTTTTTTTTCTTCCTGATATTTTGGTTTAGAGGCTCATAAAATTTAGTATGTTTTGTGTTGACAGGTTAGTTGTTCAATGGATCTCGAATCTCATCGTTCACAGCTTGTATAGTAACAAAGAAGTATTTCTCCAAGAGCAGATCAGGTTTCTTTTGGTTTGTGTTCTGTATTGCACTTGGCACCATTTTTACTCGGCTATGTTTGTGATATCTATTTATCGATTTTGTTTCATGTGTAATGTTTTCCTCGATTTTCAATTTATTGTGTGTTTGGCATTCTGTCAATCACTAACATCATTTTAGATTTAGAATTGTACTGCTAACACTGAATTTGTTTGCAATATAAAGATTCTAGAGAGGAATTCTAGTAGAGATCAACCAATGAATTTCTAATTTCTTCATAACAGGCTACAATTAATGACAACAGTCCTTAGTATGATAGCGTTTGTAGGTTAAAATTTGTTTGCAATATATAGATTCTATAGAGGAGTTCTGGTAGAGATCAACCAATGAATTTCTATTTTCTTCATAACGGGCTACAATTAATGACAACAGTCCTTAGTATGATTGTGTTTGTAGGTTAAAGGCATTTCTGACTTGTTATTTGATTATCTAATAAGTATCATTTGGTGGTTGTCTTTTGCAGGTTGAGAGATCAATGAGGAAAGCAGTGATATTCTTACAATGGATCGATGGCCTGGTATGCATGTGGGTTAAACATATTACTGCATCTTTATCCAAAAAAAAGTTGTCTGCTCCTTACATCATCATGAATAAGATTAGGATGCCTGTTGTGTGTTTCTTTTTTTTGCCATCTGACTATTGAAACAGGGAAATGCAGGAGAGAACTTCTGTTTTCTGTTCGTGAATATGATCTTAACACATATTGGAACACATAGCTCTCATTTTAAGATGCCATCTTGTCTGGTGCTATAGCTTCTTGCTCAGTATTTGCAAAATCTTTGTAAGTCTTCTTTACTTCATATTAACCCATTACCTTTTGTTTTAATAATATTTTGAGATTGTGTAGTTATACTTGTGCTCTTTGATGCCTGGGTATACATTATGTTCCTTGATTTCTGGATATATAGTTTGTCATTTACATTTGATGTAGTACTATACTTTACTTTTGTATTAAAAGTTTATTATTGCTGCAGGTACACTATTCTGCTCAACTCAAAGCTTCAAGGGAGAGAGCTTAATGTCAGAGTATTTGAATGAGGCTTTGAAGAAGATTGGTTGTCAACCTTCTTGTTCTTTTGGGAAGTGAAACTAGACATTAAGATGATACAAGTACTATTAATTTTGTATGTATTTTGGTTCTTGTCGGGATGTGTATGAAACAGTATTGTGAAAAGGTTATGCTTTTTGGTGGGATACTCAAATGAAATATATTTGTAACTATCTAATCTTAATTAGATGTTTTCATTTTAATTATATAATCTTAGTTATAACTTTTTTTAATTATAATTATATTTTCGGATTATTTAAATCAAATGAGCAAAAAAATTGAGTAGCTTAAATACTCAAGCAACCAACTTTAAGCCAATTAAAATATGAATTCTAAAATAATTTGGAAGCTTAAAAATTTAAACAATCAACTTGAGTAAAAACTTTGATACCTTAAAAGTTTAAGCAACCAACTTCAGGACAATCAAAACCACAAATCGCTTGTAGCAAGCAAAATCATTTGATCGCTTAACCAAGTAACATCAGGTTAAGTTGTTTCATGTATCTTCCAACTAGGTAGTTTAATAGCTCCTAAGTCACAAGTTGCTTCTAGAGAGTAAAAAAAATTGTACCTCAAAAGCTTGAGCAACCAACTTCAGGCCAATCAAAATCAGAAATCACTTTTAGCGAGCAAAATTATTTGATCGCTTAAAACTTTAACCAAGCAATTTCAAAAAGAGTTGCTCCATGTATCTATCAACTAAGTAGTTTACTTGCTTTAGAATGATTGGTATATCTGAAGCGATTGATATTTTACTTGCTATATTGGTTGGTCTAGATGTTAAGCGATCACAAATTTACTTGCTCCATGTTAGTTGGTCTAAATGTTAAGCAATGAGAAAAATACTCACTTTAGGTTAGTTGGTTTATTACTAGAGCGATTGCATGGTCGCTCAAAGCTTTGACATACATGGCTTTGGGCAACCAACAGAGCGAGTGCCACTTTTAGTCGCTATAACGGTTATAGCGACTAGAAGGGGCTTTAAGCGACTTAAAACGAGTAGTCGCTTAAACCCATTTTTTTGTAGTGATTGATTCGATGATGTGACCCTTTTCGTCTCAACTTCTGATACTGCTGTTGTTGCTGGGCGAGAGGAGAAAGTAAGAGAGCGCTAGTGGTCAGTAATGGTCAAACAAGGATTTCCTCTTTGAAGCCATGGTCTCGTGTTACACATGGGTCAATTTTGGTCTCTCCATCATACAAATCATCCATGCTTCACTAGTTTATGCTCTCCAGACGACGCTCTATCATCCTACAGGCACTAATCCATCAACTATTGTTCCTCTAGCGATTATTTGACATCATCGGAGCGCCATCAAATCAGAATTCCTGGTAAAATATGACAACTAAGTTTGTTGATTTATTTTGATTTATTTTTCCTAGCTGCAGAAGCATGAAATAAATACGTATAAAATTATGACAAGCATCAGGATTATGGATACGTACTCATATCTTACATTCTGCAAGAAAATTGAGAATGATAAAATTCTGACAAGCATCAGGATTATGGATATGTACTCTTATCTTACATTCTGCAAGAAAATTGAGAATGATAAAATTCTGACAAGCATCAGGATATGGATACGTACTCCTATCTTACAATTTACAAGAAAATTGAGAATGATAAAATTCTGACAAGCATTAGAATTACGTATATGTACGTCTATCTTACATTCTGCAAGAAAATTAAGAATGCATATTCATTTCTGGATAAATTAAGCCTTGTAGGTCCTTTTGCATATATATGCGCCCCTAGAAATTTCAGGGCTTTACCAGCTAAACCCTCATAATTTCATGTGCATCCATGCAAACTATTTGTATTAACAAGAATACGCTGATTATACAAATATTCAGAATGGAAAATATGCCATTTCTGAATTAAAAAGTGCTAAATTAGATGCATATCATCTAACTACGGAGTCCCATCGAATATCATATCAAGTTGTAAACTTTCACGGCTGAATCTCTTGAATGTATGCACTTCAAAAAGTTAAGCACTTCATGTCACAAATGAACTTGCTTCAAGTCGCAAAACTTCCATGGTATAATTACTTTAACTTGTTCAATGCTTAGGTTCTACTCATCTTAGTGTTCCGATGGAAATAATACCTTAACACTCATCTTAGTGTTTTGACGATAGCACTTCCTCAACACTCTCTATAACCAACTGATGTTCCAAATACCTTCCCGCTATTACTACGGTAAAAGAAGAATGCTCCAAATACCTAAGAGTAAAATCGCAGAAAAAGAAAAACTTACTCATACAATTGCTACTCTTCTAGTAATATCTAACCATTAAATGATAAAATTCACATTTTATTTCGTTGGCAGACCACCATCTAGTGCTTACCACGCAATGCAACATTACTCGTTTCGCGCTAAGCAGGGGACTTAATGTTGATGGTGGATTTTTGACAAGAGAAAAAATTGTAATACTGCCTTTGCTCAGCTGCAGAGACATAAAATAAATGTATATGTATAAATTTCTGACCCGACATCAGAATTATGGATACCTACTCCTCTTACATTCCGTAAGAGAATCGAGAATGCGTATTCAGCTCATGGATATATTAGCCTTATAGCTCTTTTATATATGTATGCACCTAAAAATTTCAGAGCTTTACCCGGCTAAACCCTCGTTATTACATGTGCGTCCATACAAACTATTTGTATTAATCTAAACACATTGATTATGCAAAATTATGATCATTTGGAATGGATGCTATGCCATTTCTGAATACATAACGCTAATTAGATGTATACCATCTAAATGCAGAGTCGTATCGAACATCATCTCAAGTCGCAAACTTCCATGGCTGAATTCCTTGAATATGTTCTGAATGCACTGCATAAAACCTAAGTATAATGTTAGCATAAATCTCATGCGACTGAGAAGCCCTAAATAGGCCATGGCTAGGGCTACGGTATTAGCAAGTGCCAATTCTAGCAACACATAGGCAATGGTCACAATGCCAGCAAGTGTCAGGCCTATACGCCGAAATCATGTTATTAGCAATGTTAGCGCCAATGATGCACTAACACCAACGATAGCGCTCCATCCTTACTTCCCCTTTTGCTTACCTTCGCTTACTTGTACCAGCGTCATCCTTGCTTGCTCGTACCAGCATCATCCTTCGTTGCTAACGCCATCACCTAGGACATAGCCACGACATTAGCATGTGCCAGCAACACCTCAATTGCACTTATAACACTTGCATGCGCCATTATTACTAGTACAAACTGCATGTTGCAAAAATGCCACCATGTTGCGCTGGCATAAGCTTATTAGTAATAGTATCTTAACTCCTACATTACTCACGTGCTTTGAGTCCATGACTCCACTAACTCATACGAGAAATCAAATCACATTACATAGGGGGATTATTCATGGGGTTTTGGTCTGGTGGTTACAACAACATGTGGCGTGGCAACACCCCATGATCTGAAAGTTACAAAGTAGTGGTGACGGTTATAGAAGTTGAGGAGATAATTGAATAATGGTTTTTCCAGAAACTTCCAAGTATAATGGGTGGTTACACCATTACCCCATAACCTCCATCACTCTATCTCCTCACTACCTCAACTACTTTACAAGGAAAAGTGTGTGTTACAAACTATTATAAATAGGCTACTTAGTCCATTTCAGAAGAGGAGAACAAGCTTACTATTTTTTACAAGCTCTGTTACTCTCAATAGTTCCACACCTCTATACAAAATTCATCACACTTATTTCCTTCAACTTTCTTTGCTTCCCTCCCCTAAGATCAACCCATTTTCTCTCCTTGTGACCGAAGCATGACGGAACGGCTACTATCGTGGTTTAGGCTTGTCTTGTACGATTTTTATTTCCGAATCTAAAGAAAGTACTTCAACAGTATATTGTTTTATCTAGAAGTAATTTTTAGGTACTAATAGGACTCACCTCACTCATCACCATCTTGGGACGCCTCAACTCGTTGTTGAACGGGCTGAATGGTCGGTCCCGAAGTTTCATTCATCCTCAAGGGTTCAGGAGCAGAAGATGAATCCTTTGCAGAGGCAGTAGCAAGGGCGGACTTCAACTGATCGACTTGAGCCTGAAACTTCTTAGCAAGGTCGAACATCTGAGTTTGTGATTTCTCTTTCAGCCCCTTAAGAAGACGATCACTCTCATCTCGCTCTGATTTATAGCTATTGGCTTTCTTCAGCGGTGTCTCTTTTTCCCTTTGAAGCTTCTCTTGATCTTCACGAAGCTCAGCTTCAACTCGGGACTCTGCACAATCAAAAAGAGAAAATCACAACAAATTCAAAGGCAAACAAATAAACAAACTTCATAAGTAGCCACCTTACAAAACAAGGTTCAAATTTCTCTCAGTCTCAATACGATCATGATCAAGTTTACTACGGACTTCTATATTCTTTTCTAGCACATGGCCCTTATATTTTTTCAACTCGGATTCTTTCTCTTGAAATTGCTTCAACAATCTATCATACTTCTTACGAGCATCTCGAAGATCGTGATTGTGACCTTATATCAAAATATTCTTCGATTTCACCAATCGATCCCGATCAAAAGACACATACTGAGTTGCTCTTTCAAATCTTTCACCTTTTTGTTGCTCCTGGAGGCATCTTCTCGATAAGCATCCCGATGCACACGAAGTGATCTAATCTTATCTTGAAGGATAAGCAATATCTTATCTTGAGTCTTAACTCGCTCAGCATCTTCACGAGCCTGGAAAGCTAATCCTTCATATTTAAAACTCAGGGTTCGAAAGGACTGTCGCTACTATTTTCCATATTTCTTGGCTTCACGCAGTTTAACTTCGAGGTCGTATCTTGACGCTGAAGCTACTCATCAGAGAAATAATATTCAAACTCAAGCAAATGCAAGAAAGTTACGAGGTCAAGAAAAGAAATAATACCTTCTGCATACTCGGTCGTCTCTCGGGCTCGATTCTCGACAACCTCACCCTTTTACCTCTACAAGCTCAACGAATGCATCAACAACCACTACAAGAAAATGGGGCTTTAATAACAATATTTTTTATGACGAAAAAAATTTCACTGCCAAAACTTACTTATTATGACAAAAAAATGGTTGTCAATGTTGTTAGGTTTTCTGTGACGGGACTCAGGTTTCGTCACTTATAAGTTTTTACTGACTACATTTAGAGACAAAATAATATTTAATCACTGATAAAAAATTTATGATAATATATATTCGTCACCGTTTAATTCTATTGTGAAGATGTTAAAAAATTGACATAGAATTTTTTTTCGTTATAATCTATAAGTTTCGTTACAAAAAAAATACACTGACAAAATAAATTCATCACGGACTAATTTTATAGTAATGAAAATAAAAGTTTGACACTATTTATATTTTTAGTGACTTATAATCATTTTTGTTACAAATGTTTATTTAACGACAATCTTTGATCGTCACGGGAAATAAAATATGCATCAAGTTAAATTTTGTCACCTTAGCATTTTTCAGTGACAATAGAATTTGATCGCAGTTGATATTTTCAGTGACTATTGGAGTAGTGTCATAAGAGAATTTTGCAGTGACAAAAAACTATATAGTTGTTACGAATAAAATTTTAGTAACAATATATTTATCACGAAAATATGGTATTTAACCACAGCCTATGAGTTATTGGAAAATGAAACGAAAAAAATCTTGTCATAATGTAATACTCGAAATTTAACGAATTCGAGTAAAGTTGAAAAACTTGAGCAAAATTGAAGAAATTAGGAATCCAATCATTTTGAAATTGTGAATTGAGACAATTCCGTCAAATTTAATGATTAATCAAAACCGGATACGTCAATTTAATAAATTGAAAGGAATTTACAATTTTTTGATGAAAATTCGATCAAGTATGAATGTATTCTAGTAAAATTGAATAAATTGAAAATTTAATCCTTTTGAATTGAGGCAATTGCATCAAATTGAATGATTATAATCAAAACTGGATACTTCAATTATAATATTTGGAAAGCTATATTTGAACAAATTTGAGGAAAGTTGAAGAAATTGTAAATTCAATTATTTTGAATTGAGGCAACTAATTGCATCAAATTGAGTGATTATACTCGAAATTAGATTCGTCAATTGTAATGATTTGAAAGTAATTTAAAATTTTTGATGAAAATTCGTCGAATTTGAAAGAATTCGAGCAAAATTGAAAATTCAATCCTTATAAATTAAGAAACTTGCATCAAATTGAATGATTACGATCAAAATTGGATATCGTGATCTATAATAATATGGAAACAATTTGGAATTTTTTGATGAAAGTTCCATCAAATTTGAACAAAATAAAGCATGTTTCATTGTTTCAATCAAGGTTATTGTCAAGTTGAACAACTAATGCTAATAACTAATAACTTACATACAAATGATCGTCAATCGACATAGGAGGTTTATAACCAGGTGTGTAGATTGAAAACTTTGGGACAAATTTCAAATCGCAAGATAATTCTTCAAATTTGGTCGTTCAGAATTGATAATACCAATTTTCTCATAATTAATTGTTATTCAATGAATATATTCACATTCTTAACAATTCTTTAGATTTTTTGTTGTGTGGATTGATAACAAAAAATTTAGGAAGTTATTCTTATTCATAACAATTTTCATATTTATTCTCATTTTAACAATTCTTTGGATTTTTGTTGTGTCGAGATTAATTAATAATAACAATTCTCAAAAGTCAATCTCATTCTTCGGGTTTGCTTTCATTATTTACAATCCTCATATTCATTTTTATTATTAATAATAATTCAGATTTATTCTCATTATTAACATTATTTTGGATGTTTGGCGTGTCCAAAGATTGTAAATCTCGATTCTCGATCCAAACTCATACTGAACAACTCTTCGTAAATTTATCGAATCGAAAATAAGAACAATTTCCCAAATTCATTCTCGTCTTTCGAATTTGTTCTCATTCTTAATAATTATTTACATATGTTATCAAACTTACCTGTTTATTTTTTATTTTTTCTATTTTTTATATATTTCTTCGAATTTTTGTCGTGTCAAAAGTCAATAGCTAGCAATTCTTTCATATTCATTAAATACTTAGGTAAGAATAAAAAATTATCGAGAATTTCAAATAAACCAAATTAACTTAAAAGCTTTTGTTATTATTTAAAAGTTTTTACTGGAAAAAAATTGGTTGTTATACAAATCTTAGATACAAGCAATATCTCCTTCCCTCATTTACTCTGGGCGATTTCTTTTTCATCCAACAGTCACTTCTTGATAGACATATTTTTGTGTCTAAATTACACTCGATTATCTATTTTGATAGTGTTCGTTTTTGTACTTATTATGGCTTTTTATGTCTTTGTAGGTATTTTTGAGAAATAAACATTTGCGAAAAAATCGGCTCGAAAAGTGATAAAGGCACCCACGTTTAGGATTGGGGGCACCCCTCCTTTGAATTTGAAAGTCCGAGTTTGGCGGGAAAGGCATTTCTATCGTGAGAAAAGTTCTGTTCACTTTTGTTACGAGATTTTGGGAGAGTTGGGTAATTAAAATTCACCCAAAGTGAATTAGATAGCTAGACTAAGTTAAACACACGTCACAAACTGTCTTGGCCGAAAGAATTGGACACGGTATTGAACTTAGACGGAAAAATGGAGTCCGAGTATGTTTCGGATAATAAAGAATTTGAGATTGAGTTGGACGCGTTTTAAGAGTTCTAATCGACTTAGAAAACTCTCTAGGGTTTTCTTACCCTATATATACCGAATAGAAGTGAAGAAATAGGGAGAGGGAGGCAGCCAGAATCACCGAAAAAAAATCAGGAAGAAGAATTTTTGCTGTTGTAGAGAAGACGAAGTGCAGAAAACAGCATCAGGAAACTGTCGCTGATACTGTCATATACCAGCTGCTTCAGCCATTCTATTGCCACTGCACACACGGTCTGTTCTTTATTTTTGTTCTCTTTTCCTTCTTCTGTAACGCAGAACCACATCGTCTATAACGCTTATAAGCGTATCAAAACTTTTGTGTTACTTCTTTTTAACCATTGTAAGCACTTTTCGAGCAATGAAACTATATTTTGAGTGCGTTTCCAATACAATGAGCTAATCACCATCACTGGGGTGACGGAAGAAGCCTTTCTTCCAATAATTAAGTGGTATGTCTATTTTATCTATATTTTCTTTATAATTCTTTTATTATTAATTGCTTGAATTTAAATGGAAACAAATGGTTTTTCTTAAATAGTTGTGTTCTCTTTTGATGAGTCATGCTGGGTTGACTGCTTTTGATGTCTCATGCTTACGATTTACAATTATGCTTTCAAAAACCTATCTTTGGCATATTTAGATTAAATTGAAAATAAGAATTGTTAGATATTATCACTGAAGTATTGGTGAACAGTGGAATCTTAAGCCCTAGTTTTCTTTCATCTATTTTAAATTAAAACTGTTTAATCTTATTTATTTTTAGTTATTAAAATTTAGGTCTAGAAATCAACCTTCACAAGTCCGAGAATCGAATCCTTTTTACCACTATATCAAATTCACATCAATTTTTGTAGAGTTTCAGAAAATTGATGCCAATAAAGAAACTACGAAATTTAGAAACATGTGAATTATTCAGGATGAGACTAACCATTCTAGGTAGATAGAAACATAGCTCTTATCTATAGAATTGGTGTGCCCAGCTAAATGGTCTATTCATATCTGAATGCACTCAGGTGTTAGAAATAATACGATAATCATTGAACAAGCATATCTCGCAATCATCATAATCATATCACTTTTTATTTTTATTTTTGCAATTTTTAGTTTCTCTAAGTGATTTGGTGGGGCCCAGTATCAAATTGTCATCGACGCCAGGATGAAATAGAGTGTTGAGTTCAAGCTCATTTTTAATTCTTATAAAAAAAATTGATAACATGATAACAATATGTGTGTGTTTCCTTGTCTCCGTCGCCTAAGCAAGCGTGGAATGCAGGATCCATGGGAACTATCATGTAATCTGCTGAAAAAAATAAAATAAAAAATTATGTATATGAATAACAATAATAATAAATATAGGATTCATCCTGGCACTGACCTTCAGACAGATATGGAAAACACCGTTCACCTTAGTCAACATATGCATCATTCATCCTCCAGTCTCGTCTTGCCTCTCCCTGGAAAACCAACTCAGAAAAAACTCCCAAACAGAACTGAAAAGCTAAACCTAAAACACAAGCCATATGTAAACTCCAGTCCTGTTTTCTGAGTAATGAATGATGCATATGTTGACTAAGGTGAACGGTGTTTCCTATATCCGTCTGAAGGTCAGTGCCAGGATGAATCCTGTTTTTATTATTATTATTATTTATATACATATTTATTTTTTTTTTTTTATCATTAATATTTAGAGTCGCAAATATCACTGGGACGCCCTAAACATGGTGCATCAAAAAGCCCTATTCTCAAGCATACACCATAAAATTGCGTTAGCGAGAAAATTGTATGAAATTAATTATAGGTCCACAAATAATACCTGGCTATTCTAAGCATACCCCATCAAAGGATTTAACCAAAGCATGAAATATCAAATAAGTAGAAAAATATATTTGCAACAAGTAGATTTTCAAAATAACAACTATATACCAGAAGCATGGAACATCAAAAACCTATGCCAAGCATGTACCATCAAAAGACGTCACAATTGTTTAATGAAATTCAATAAATCAAAATCATAGAATTAATCTATTCAAATCATAATGGTCTGTATCAAATATTTTATTTAATTGATCTAAAACTGTAAGTGGTTTCAACATTAAACCCTAGCTATAAATTAATCGGAACATGGAAATTAGTTTCTTAAAACTCATAAAAATAATTAAGAAAAGTAGAGGAGAAGATTAAACCCTATTGATTTCTACTCCTGTATACGACACCACAGTCAAAATTCTTTCTGATTTTTTTCGGTGATTCTAGCTGCCTCCAGTCTCGTCCTGTCTCTCCCTGAAAAACCAACTCAGAAAAAACTCCCAAACAGAACTGAAAAGCTAAACCTAAAACACCAGCCACCCCCCTGCTTTCCGTGCGTTTCTTTATATAAAAAACCAAATCATTACTTGCCACGTCATGTCCTTTTCTTTTCATCCTTATCTTACGCCAATCAACACCAACCCATCAAGGCCTAGCCTACGGTAGCCCTCTCTCATCCATCACTTTCAAAACCAAAAAGAAAACTAAAATCAAAAGTGTTTCTCTTCTTGATTTCACGTGCAAGCCTTGTAGTACATTGTCTCCATCCAATTCTAGCTTCACTTCAACCACCTACTAGACTAGCCGTACTTCAAGTCTACCCCTCTACTTCATTAGCTTTCACCTCACCGTACTATTCTTTCCTCATCAATCTCTTCTCTCTCTAGTTATTCATTGTCTGACCATGTCTCCTCTCCTTCAGGTCAGTTGCAGCACTAACCTCTTAACCCCACACCAAACTTTAAGAGACCACTCCTTCACGTCAGTTGCGCATTCTTATATGAATTATGTTGGATAAGTCAGCATCCAATGGAACTCAACGCAGACTTCAACCATCAGACTACATCCAAACTTCAAGACCAACAGTCTACTCCAACCAAGCCACCGAAACAACTACCACTTCTCAATGGTTAACATCCCACATTTTCTTTCCAACAGCCACACAACTAAGATGAAATAATGTAGCAAAACTAATAAGGGTTATTAGCCAAGTATTGTCTGTAACTTGCATTTTTATATGAACCACCTACTAAAACAATAAAACATTAAAATTATTATAATTATAAATACTAACAAATATAAATTATACGGTAAATATGTATGAATTATGTCCTATTACTTCTCGACGATGATAATAGTTATTTAGCAAACAATATGGTTGTTTTATAAAATGTATTGTGCCCGATGAATGTATTTTGGCTTTCGATGATAATCATCGATCTAAATGATGATGGAGTTATTTAGCCAAGAAAAAAAAGCTAAAAAACCAAAAAAAAAAAGTGGCATTATTTCCCTTGATCCGTATGACTTTATACCGTCAAATTTTTCATAATCCGTGTGACGTTGCTTATCCCAAGATCTGACCGTCCAAATTGTTTATCGAAACATGAAAGAAAATTATCTCATCTTCATTTTCTCGTCGTTTCTCCCCTTTTTAGCCTTTCTCTTAAGATCTATCCGTCCAAAATTTTCTGTGATCCGTATGAGTTATGACCTTCTTTATTCACCGTCCAAAAATTCCTTACAAATCTAGAGTTATTTTCTTCACCTCACTTTCTCTTTCTGTTTTTCCTTCTCCGCCTCTACCAAATCCCTCGACTGCAGCCACCACCATCATCTGAAAGAATTTTTTCTTTTCTTGCTCTGAACCCACCATCGCCACCTCCACCGCCACCATCAACATCATTTTCTCAAGTTTTTATGAACAAGAAGAAGAACTAATCTTCTCTTCCTTCTCTGAACCCATCACCGCCACTACCACCACCACTTTCTCTCTCTCTCACTATCACTCCCACTACAACCACCATCAAAAAAACCTTCTAACTTTCTCTATGTGAAAACCTTTTACAAAAATCACAACCCTAGAAATTTAATTTCAAACTGATTTAGTAAACCCTAGAATTAAGGGTATTGGTTGGAGATTTGCCAATATTGTCTGCAAGAAAGATGATGTTGACAGGAACAAGAGGTAAAAATTGATCATTTTTCTGCTTTTTCTTCATTAGATTTAAAGTTTAGTAGATAAGAAGGGTCTCAGATTGAATATGATTTCAACTGAAATCTAGGGTTTACTAGACATGACTTGGTATGTGAATGAGTTTTATTTTGTTATGGATCTTCTGTTTGGTGTATTAAATGGTGGGTTTGGAGGTTTCAAGGGAAAAGTCATGTTTGTAATGAAATGGAGAAGTATATGCGTTTAATGTTCTTTGTTTGGGTGTTTGACTGGAATATCGTGGGCTGGTAAAATTTCTATTGTAGAGTTGGAGAAGTTGATGACAATTGTTGCTAACCTTTCAAAATTCAAGATTGGTTTTTGAACAGAAAGAAGGATTACAAGGATAGAAGATACTCACCAGTTGTATGTAATGCCCTTGACATGAAGCTCAGAGATGATTTGGAGATCTTGAAGAATATCAGGTATTTTCTTATGCATTTAGGTAGTGAGTATGTATGTTAGTGTCATTTTCTTTTACAAGGATTTTGTTAGTTTTATTTAAATATTATTCTGGACTGCTTTATTTTGTAACATTGTTGAAGATCCCAATTTCAATGATCGTTATACAGTCCAAACTTGCGCACAATAGATTAAGTTGAGTTGTTCACAGTGTTTGAGCGCAATAGTTAAGCTGAGCTGAATCACAATGCGTGTTATGTTTCTTCTTTGTCTTTATGATTATGCGTACACACTATTTTATCTTAGTGATTATAAAAACAGTTTAGTATTTTTGGATTGTCCTTCTAAAGATAGTCTGTTGAAATCAGTGACTACTCTATAACTTTCAGCTGATTTATTGAGTATAAGATACACAACTTATCCATCTATCAAATGTCATTTCTTACTGTAACATCAAACTATGGGGTTTTAATTGATGCACATCCAGTTCATTGTCAAGACAATAGAACTTAATTGTATTCTCATTAGGCGTATAAGTCAGTCTTGTTAGCCTGGAATCCTGTGGTAGTCTTTCTTGTTGAGTTTGAAAGATGAGTTATGCAAATTCATGTTGTACTGAAAAAACTCAAATACTGAACATGAATTGTTTTCTTTATCTGATTTCTAACCTCTTTTTTTCTTGGCTGTTTTATAGGAACCATCGTGGTTTGAGGCATTACTGGGGTCTCACAGTCCGAGGACAGCACACCAAGACTACAGGTCACAGGGGTAAGACTGTTGGTGTGTCCAAGAAGCGTTGAAGACTGGTTGTTATTTGATTTTATCTTGATTTTGAATTTGCAGAAGGAGATTCAAGTGCAAAACCTAGGAAGATTCTGTTGTGTGAAGATTATGGGACTCTAATCTGTTTGTGTGATGTTATTGCGCTACACCACCCACTAAGGCTGAAGTGTGTGATGTAGCTTTGAAGAATAAGCGAAGAAAACAATGTGCTACAACTATTGATGATTCTAATGAGGAAGCACCTATTTGTATTTCCTCTATCAGTCAGTGCATCATGATACAACAGCTGAAGATATAATCCCAAAATGATGTAAACCCGCACTTGAAAGAATATTTTTTTTCAGCTTGGATATTGTTTTAATAATTTATTTTAATGACTATTTTTTTTAATCAACCGGTATTATTTATTTAAATGTTTATTTATATTTGTGAGGGTAGTATTGCTTCTATAATAGTTTTTTGAGACTGGTAATTTGTCGGTAAAATTATTTTGGAGACGACGATATTCGCTGGTAAAGTGGTTTTGGAG
>JAJJMC010004794.1:802728-817828 GCA_023531435.1 Papaver californicum | reverse complement strand
TATTTTGGAGACGACGATATTCGCTGGTAAAGTGGTTTTGGAGACGACGATATTCGTTATTGAAATGACTAATAGAGACAATTCTAATTGGTCATTATATGTAATATTAGATAACTTAATTTTGTCATTGATTTTTTGTTTTGAGACGAAAATTATTTAGTTGTTAAATAGTAATTTTTTCTGAGATGAATAAATTTCGTTGCTAAAACTATTTATGTGACGAGTTTGTTTCCTCACATATATATTTTGAGACGAACAAATTTCGCTTGTAAAACTATTTTATGGGACAAATTTATTTACTCACTATAAATGTATTATGAGGCAAATAATTTTTGTTATTAAAATTATTTTAAGTGATAAAATAATTTTTTCACCAAAAATACCTAGAGTGACAAAAGTTTTGATCATAAAATTAGTGAACAGTGTCAATTTTATTTGCTTACGAAAAAAATAGTTTTGGTGGTAAATAGACTTAAGTCATTAATTAAAAAATTCGGTGACAATTTCTTAAGGTCGTCATAAAATATTTTCTACAACTCACAATAGGTGACAGAATTTTTTGTGCCGCTGAATTCTTTTCGTAATGAAGAAATTGATTTTCGTGACATAGTTATTTGCCACTAAAAGAAATTAGTGAACAATGCGACTTGGACACACGTTAAGGGCGCAATGGAACCATCTGAGTGTTCGATCTTTTCTCGCTATGTTGAGGCAGAGACTTACTAACGTCTGCACCATGTGTCTGCAGAGACACATTAGTAGCCATCATGTTAATCTCAACACTGGGGTTCGACGAGTTGCCCATATCTATATCTCTGAGATTCAGCTCAGGCATATCAAATTCGAACTCGTCCAAGTTCACCTGAGGCCTTCCGAGTCGCTCATCATCATCCAGCTCTACAACTTCATCAGTTTTACCACCACCACCCAACGTTACTTGTACTAGCACCATCAACACCTTTACCAGCAGAATTCACTCTTAATCGTTTACCAACACCCTACACAAAGTTTCTTCGCTGATCAGGAAAAGAACATAGTCAAGTATATATACTTAAGAAAAAGACAAATTCAATGTTTTTTACCTTCACAACATCATCTCCTTTGCGCTTGCGAGGACCCTCATCATCATCGTTATCATCATCATGTTTCTCATTCTCATTGTGACCACCAGCTGGAAGAGCTCGGGGAACCTAAAAAACGGGTGAAGATAAAGTTAAAGCATAAATAAGCTGACATAGAAGCAAAAAAAGAAAAGCAAGGAAATGAAAGCTACCTTCGAGGGAAGACAATCATGTCGGTCATCCCAAACAAATTTCCAAGGAGCATAGCTGGCAATATCGGAATGCTCGGGAAGATGGCCAAACTGATACCAACCATCATTATTATAGCCAAAGACCCATGGTCCATTGATAACGATAGAAATCTTGAACCAACCCTCATTGCTTGTCTTCCGAAGAAAGGAATTGGATGGTTTTTGAGGATCGAGATCGGTCAATAGCCTCGGAATGCCATCTGCGAGGGTTCGGATTCAGTTGATGCCAATTCCCCATAAGGAGGATTAGATCGACGATTTAGAGGAGCACTCTTATAGTTCCCAAGAAAGTTTCTCACAGAATAGTCCTCTTGATTAAACGCATCTGATCTCGGATCAGTAGAATTACCAATTGATCTCTCCCTGAATTCACGAAGAATGCGGTAGAAGTTCCCCGAGTATTGCATCACCCCACAATGAGGAAGTGAAGAAGCCAAAGCCTCGTAGAAGTCATCGGGATCGTAGAGGGGAATTTTAAGATCAGCCTCGAGCTGACCATAACTTACTAAGATTGAGTCAGCAAACCCAGTACGATTTCTCACCCAGTTATCATCAAGAACTACACTGACACCAAATGGAAGCGATATTAGGAATTTACCCAAGTCAAACTCGGAGATGATATCCTGCAGAGTTTGGGGGCGAAGTCGAACTATATGCGCATCACCAGGAGGAGTAGAAGGAGTGGAAGTGGTGGAAACCACCTTTTTTCCATCAGAGCGAACATGACTGCAAAGAAATAAAAAAGATCATCAGGATCATCATCAAACTCATTAGTGAATCTATCAAAGGCTCAAGTGATTAACAATAGAGAAAACTCCATTAAAACAATAATTCGAAAAGAGCATCAGCAAAAAGCAAAAGAGGGAAGAAAAAGAACTAAAACAAGCGAAAATCATACTTATTTTTATGAGAAGGTCTGGCAGACATAATGGCAAAGGAATAAAGAAATAAATGATGAAAATATTTGGGAAGAATCAAACAACATTAGTAGCAGAAGAAGTTAATAGCAGAGAGAAAACAAAGGTTTGGTGGAGAAGAGAACAAAGAGAATGAATGAGTTAGTGAAAGAGGATCTTCTTAAATATGAAGGAATTTTTGGTTAACCAACACCGATGGATAAAGTGGAGGCTAATTAATGCCTTGTGGGATAGCATACAGATGCATTTAATTCCATATGGAGTAATCGAGAGAGAAAAGTGGAGGCGGTTCAATTTACGTGGGTGAGTAGCTGGCGGAAAGGAAGGGATGCGACTATTCACGTCTGACAAGGAAGTTTTCTACCATCTTAACATTGTCTGATGTGAAAAAAAGAGGCAAACTGTGAGGGGAGTAAATCTATGATACACATGGAAGATATCCAAGGAATAGGTAATATAATAAGATAATAATGGAGAATGTAAGGGATCACTTCACCCACATGCTTATGGCAGTCGATATCTACCAAATAAAGAAGATGAAGACATGTATAAAAAGAAGAGATAAAGAACGATGAAGATGAAAAAGAACGTTGAGAGCATTAAATGCGAAGTCATACTAGTCAAACTAGTAGAAGACCAAGTAGATAGGTAACGTGTCAAAGAAGGATACGATAACTCAGGTTGGCTGGGCGAGATGCTCGGACTCATGCCGAGATCGAAGACAAAATATTACTCGATAACTGGGCCATCCGAGATCAGGCTTGGTTATTTTGTAGAAATAAGTGTATGTCGTTGAGCATGAAAATATGTATGTGAAGCTACACATGAAAATATATGTGTGAGAGGCCACATATATGAGTAAGGCCTAGTATGGCCTTTGATAGAAGAATTAGGTTCTGAAGCTTGCATAAGTGAAGCAAACACAAATAGGCAAGCATTAGGTGCTAACACTAAGGTGGATGAGCTTAGGAGCTAATGCCTAAGAATTCGTGTATAAGATAGATTAGTATTAGGCTAAATACCTAAGACGCATTAGCATTGGACTAATTCCAAGACATATTAGTTTAGGACCAAAAAGGTAAGACGTCTTAGTTTAGGAGCAACTACTAAGACGCACGAGATTTTCTTTTTGTACTAAGACGCATTAGTATTGGGCTTGACTAAGATGCATTAGTATTGAGCTTAACTAAGACTCACGAGATTCATGGCAAGACTAAGATGCACAAGTGTTGTACTTGAGACTAAGACGCATAAGTATTGTGGTTAGACTAAGCCGGATTAGTCTTATGGCTCAAACTAAGACGGACGAGGTCCATGTCTTAACCAAAAAAGGCAAAGTATATATTTGGACTAAGACGCACATGGTATTTATCTATGACTAAGACGCACAAGTATTTGTGGCTATAGTAAGACGCACGTGATTTTTGCTAAGACCAAGACGCATTAGTCTTATGCTAACAGAGTAAGACGCACACGTGTTTTTTGCTAAGGTTAGACTGAGACGCACAAGTATTGTGCTTTTAGACTAAGATGCACAAGTATTGTGCTCAAATTAATACGCACAAGTATTTATGGCAAGACTAAGACACACATGATTTGTGCTATAGACTATGTAACGCTTTAAATATAGCATCTCCTTTATCAATTAGGGTTAGAAAGCATTTTTGGTCATTTGAGACACTTATAAGTGTTGTGAAGTTATTTTTAAACATTTCAAAAACCCTAAATTGAATTCTTTTCATGCCATTCACATTAATTGTCTCTTTAAGCAAGGATTAATGTAACTGAGGCTGAGTTTAGCTAGTAGAATATATGAAATTATGTCTGGCATAATTTTGACTTGGAATCTAAGCATAACAGTGGTACTTTAGTCAAATAGATTCATATGTGATTTTCTATGTAAAGTTATATAGGTATCTTAGTGAGTCGATATTGTTCAGTTAAGCATGAATATTGAAAAAAGGCAATTATTTTGGAATTCAGCTACGGAATATAATACCAAATGATATTTAAATGGCTCTATACTAGTGGGAAATCCATCTATGAACTTGAGATTTTATGTAAAAATCATAGAATTTCTGGGAATGGCATAGTAAGCGCCAGTGCCATTCTGATGATTTCACATAGTAATAAATGTTGATTCATTCAGTAATTTTTAATCGTATATGTAGTTGGCCATACATATAGAAAGAGGACATGGGTTAGCACCTGAGAGAGGACAGAGATAAGCACCTGCTTAAAAACTCTTTACAAAATTTTGAGGTTTAATATTTCTCAGACTCGAGTCTTGAGATATAGTTTTACTATTTTACCTCTGTCAAAAATCCACCATCTATAAGTGCTCAACTGGATTTGTCAGTTATTCGAATGACACTCAAATTATTACAAAAAATATTTTATGGTTCCAATGTTAATTCCATAGTAAGTTAAAATTTGTTTCATCCATATGAGTTGAGTACTACGAACCTGCTGCGATATATTTTGCTTCAGATGTTAACAAGGATTGTGAGTTTTATTTCTTGTTGTGACTGGCCATTGTTTGAGTTCGTATTTTGAGATTAATCAAGTACAAGCTTGAAATCGAAACTATTTCTTTACATCACATCATATACTAAAGAGATACGATATTGTCTCAAAAGATAAATAAGTTATACCACTCAAACGGACAAAATCTATTCATTATAACGTCTCTTTTTTAGTGGTGGTTGGATCAAAGATTAATTTGTTATACCACTTCTTTATGAGTTGGAAAAAATATTAGGAACAACGGGTTAAAAACGTGTTAGTTTTGTTTAAATAATGTCAGCATGTTATAAACAGATCCGATCTGCCCACCATTAAAAAATTCTCCGTATATTATTTTATGTTTTTCGTTTAACTTTTATGTTACTTTCTAATGAATATTAGTGATCATAGTATTGGTATCAAAGCCAAATATGATTAGGAGAGTATCAATATTAATAACCATAAATATATTTTTTATATTTTTTAATATATTTTAACATCATGAGTAAAAGTGCGAGTATCAAAAAAGTGTATGAAAATAAAACTTTTTTATTTAAAGATGTTTTGTGCGTGTTGAAACAAAGGACGAACTGTTATATAAATTTGGTTAATATGGATGGCCCACTATTTTAAAAGTATTATAAATCCTTATCTAATTAACTTGATTAGTCAAGTAAGGAATAGAGCCAGCATGGATGTGTATCATGCACATCCATGTACACAACCACATATTCCTCAAGGTGGCATATTAATACTAGCTCCTTAAACTTTTGTTGCTTATATATAGGCGGGTTGGTCCTTTGTAACAGATGGGATTGTTGCTAATACAATTATCTTTGCTTTACCATACTTATTTCTTTGAGTCAACAAGTACAACAATAATCACAAATATGTATCTTTGGACGTGGTTGGTGATATAAACATTCCGTAACCATTGTGTTAACTAAATGATGCTTAGTGAAATAATTATAACACGTTATCAGCACGAATAGCTCTACGCCGCAGCATACGAAGACGATGTTACCATGAAGGATAATTCTCTTTTATCCTTAATTTATTTTAGTTATTTCTAAATAGTTATATGCTCTTTTGTATATATGTCTAACTTGATTTTTTATTTTATTATGAGTTGTTAGAGGAGAAGTTAGACGATTGTCGCGTCTTGTATATGCTAAGGTTAGCATAAACAATTATTGCGGTATACGAAGAGATGTCCAAATAGGTATGTATTTAAAATAATTCATATTTGTGATATCATTCGATTTCCGAATTTCAAATATTTCAGTTTTGCAGTGTTTGCTATTTTCCTCATTAATTGAATAATGGAAGGTTTTTCCGCATCCTTTTTGGATGGCGTAGAAAATAATTTCCTTCGTTGTTTCGCCATTGATTTTTGTGGTATATAGTTTGGCTTGAATTTAGAGAAAAAATATATGTGCCGCATAAATGCTACGATGGGCAATAAGGAGAGCGGATTTTTTTTTGCTCCCTTATGTGATTTCACTAGCTTTACGATATGCATAATATATGCGCATCTTATATCGACGAGCTTTAAAAGGCTAGTGCTAGTGCATATTATGCAGATTTGTATATGTTGTGATAACAACAACGAGAACTGCATATTTTAATCGTGCCTCGTAGATATACAAACGTCGAGCGGTAATTGGTGTTGCATTTTATTAAATGATATTAAGTGTTAATATCTAGTCTTCTCGTCGCCAAAGTTATTACCGAAAATCACAAATTTGGTAAATTAAATTTGCATCAGTACCTATGCAAATAAGTCTTTTTGACAAATTAATAGACAATGCAAATGAGGATGAAAAATGTGGTAGGCATATTTAAATATAGGAACCAGAATGAGTTTTTCGGGTTTAGGAACTTGATAAGCACCTTACCACTAGAAGTGGAGAAATACGGAATGATAGCATAATGATTGGTTTGAATAGGCAATCTTCGAGCATGGTAAAGCTCTGCTATCGTTGTGACATAAAAGACATTATACGGGCACCTGAAGCGCCGTTCATAATTTTAATCTCTATCGGTTGTCTTGGCAGGACTAGAAATGATATTGAGATATTGTCTATGTTCACAAAATTTATTTTACAGTTTACTGTGGATTTTACAATGGTATTGTAAATTCTTAAATTTATTCCAGCTGGACAGTAAACGAGAGAGGAAACCTGATCTGTTATATCTCCTGGGTTTCATTTTATTGTTATTTTCAGCACCCAGTTACTACCTTGATAGGTAGAATAATACGGAACTGGAAGTTCTGTTGATAAGACATCCCCGCCTAGATCAGGGGAAGAATCGTCAACGACATTGGTTAACTCCAATTGTGTCTCATCGATATTCTCACACTAATAAATGCCTAAGGTGTTGGAGATTACTCTATTGATTGATCCAACAAGAGTACACTTACTTGATTCGGCATAAATTAAAGTCCTTGCAAGGTATGCGTGGAATCACAACGATTGTTTCGTCTAGAAACTTGCTTACAAGCATAGATGAAAAACCTCTAATATGAGGTATATGCCAATCTAATGAGATAATGTCCATATTCTCTTTTAGTGATGAGTTGGTAACTCCTGACGAAGAGTAAATCCATAAAAGTTGTGTTGATATCTCATGGAGAAGCCGCATACTGAAATTTGGTACCAATGGATTAAAATATCCTTATACTCTAGAGAATGATGTAAGATCGTTATAAACTGATTA
Organism: Papaver californicum; assembly: GCA_023531435.1. Classification (NCBI taxonomy): domain Eukaryota; kingdom Viridiplantae; phylum Streptophyta; class Magnoliopsida; order Ranunculales; family Papaveraceae; genus Papaver; species Papaver californicum. Next base: position 810,373 of record JAJJMC010004794.1, on the reverse strand, counting down.
TAACTGGTTGTTGATAATGTTCAAAGTAGCTACTGAAATTATTGCGGATTTATATCCCCCTTTACAAAGGAATTATCGACAAAGTTTATATGATTGGAAAATATGGACGTCGATCCATATTGAGTTGTGTTCTCGCTTGTGTACACTTTTGGGACCTTAGTCCTAACATCCACAAATTTTGGTTACAAATTTGATGTTTATACGAAAGTGTGGTGAGAGAACCCGGTTGTTATACAACACCACCTCTTTGACAAATGAGTTTCCAGAGACACCTAATCAGGTTGATGAAAATATAGTCTTGTAGTCTTAAATGACTCGACCGATCACCTGGGTGATAACTGTGTATCTATACTCATATAGATTTTGTATGAAACTCTTGTTTGTCAAATATTGATGATGTATCATTTTGGTAATGCTTTGAGCATTGATGGTAAGTAATTTTAATGTGCATTTGCATTTACTGAATGGTTTTAACCATTATCATGTTTATATTTCGGGGACGTGCTGCATTCCACTGCGATTGCTACTGCAAGAAAATTTACAAATTTGATGAGAAAGTCCTCCCATCGTTCAGGGGGAGAAAGGCTACTGCCTGAAAAATGGCATGAAGTATCCTGACTTGCACAAAGATAGACTAGGATGTATCTCATCTTGATGTTTTCAGGAATGAAAGGCCACTGATATAGTCAAAGTATCCACTGATACTGCCATAGATAATATTGGTGTTAAACCACTCTCTATATGGGAATATCATCAAATAATGATTGGTTAAACTGAAAGGAGAGATCCAAGCTGAATAACAAATTCTCACAAAAATGCATATCTTTGGAACTGCAAAACGAACACTCAGTAATGTTTGCTACTCATGACCACGGGTGGATGTTTGTTGTCCGACATCCAAAATGTAAGCCATATTAGCTACATATGGGTGTTTGCGCATAGTGAAAAAAAAAATGGTTAACTAATGGCACAAAGTCTTTCATAGAAACCTGAGATGGATTACAAAAAAACATATTCTCTATTATGGATGCAATTACCTCTTTGGTATTAGTCTGAAAGTATATCAAGGACTCGACGTGCATCTAATGGATATGGTTACTGCTCACTGCATGCAAATTCCTGAAGTTTTTCAACTGTCAGTAGAAATACCATGCCATATGCATTTGCTAAAACTTATTGAGGCTTGTATAGTTTGAAATGATCTGGACGAATGTGGTCTAAGAGAATGCCTATATTATCCAGGGATATGCGAACCATCTTATATGCTCATAAACTATGCATTCTAAATTCGATGTCAACATCTACTTTATTGGAACTCTTGAAGAATTCTCCAAAGTACAAAAATGCTTAAAGCAGGAGTTCGAGATAAGAACCTCGGTAAAACAAGATCTCAATCTCTTGGTTGAGCATTGTGATTGTCCGTCCATTAATTTTGTCATAGGTTTAGACATGTTTAATGAGCAAACTCGCACAGTCACAATTGTGCGATCTTTTGAGTTTAAGATCAATCGATTTATATCTCAACAATTGAGATGTATCACTATGTGGTTTGTATTATACAAAAGATGTGTAAATGGTACATTGTCTGAAATATGTTATAGATACATGATTTGGGTTTGTAGTAAACATGTAAATCTGGTTCTATCCACCACCAATATCGAGACATTGGCCCAAAGAAAACTCCTTGATCTTCGTGGTACCGCTATGCTTTATTTTTACATGAAGGATCGCAGAATGTCTCCCACAAAGAAAGTTAATCAGACTGTTTGAGTTTTTATTTTTTTCAGCAGGATTATTAAAGCAGTTAAACATTTTCCTAGCTAATAGTCTGGTAGTAGAGGATACTTGTTTTTTTTCCTCCGATCGATTATGATTGTTCAGATAAAGCTAGTAGAGAATAAAAAGATGGCATAATCAGATAATCATTAAGAAATTGCACAAAGAAAATTCAAACCAAGTTTTCTCGAGTGAAGGAAGCTACTGATGAAGACACTACAAGATGATTCGTGATCAATATGCAGTAATAAAGATAACAATGATTAACTGAGAAGGCTACTCGTCATGGGGAGTAAAGTCATGGGAGACTATGGATATTGGACACTTTGGACTTTTACAATGTACTCTTTTTTCTTAGTCAGGGTTTTTCTCACTAGGTTTTCCTTGTCAAGGTTTTAATAAGGCATGCAAGTCCAGTGTTATCCGCAGTTTGAAATGTTGTACTCTTTTTCCTTCATCTTGGTTTTTGTCCCTTTGGGTTTTTCCGGGCAAGGTTTTAACGAGGCAATATCTGCGGGCCAATTATTGTTCTGAGTACTCATGTTTTCCTATGCTCAGGTTTTGTCCCTCTGGATTTTTCTGGCGAGGTTTTTAATGAGATAACAACTTAAAACGATGATCATCATTTAAAGGGATGTATATCCATAAAGTTTTTTAAGAGGCGATTATCAAATAATTTTTGGTATAATTTGGATCAGGTTTTTACCAGACACGGTTTTTACTGATAAGATTTTAACAAAAAAAATGAGCAGCGCCTTTAGTATTATGTTTTTTTCCCATCAGATTTTCCTGGTATTATATTACTAGAAGCTTCAAGTATTATATTTTCTTTGGATGAGGCTTCGTCACATCGAATTCACCGATAATTATTTAGACAAAACTAACACTCTTGAAATGGTGGTCATTCAAGGAGGAATGTTGTGTAAACTTGATAAATATGGATGGCCCACATTTTGGAAGTATTATGAATCCTTATCTAATTAATTTAATTAGTCAAATAAGGAATAGAGCCAGCATAGACGTGTATGATGCACATCCATGTACACAACCACGTATTCTTCAAGGTGGTATATTAATGCTAGCTCCTTAAACTTTTATAGCCTATATATAAGCGGGTTGGCCCTTTGTAATGAATGGAATTACTGCTAATACAATTCTCTTTGTTTTCCTATACTTATTTCCTTGAGTCAACAAGTACAACAATATAAATTACAAATATGTATCTTTACACGATATGTAACCACCGTATTAACTAACTGATGTTTAGTGAAGTAATTATTACACGAACTTTTTTTAGAAGATTTTTTTTGGCACGATATTGTTTTTGTTGGGGAAGATTTAGAAGAATCTCGAAAATAATGGTGGTTACGTGCTTTGAAAATGAGAGGCCCACATATATCTCACGGTCGATTTAGATAGTTACTTGGGTTTGCTATCTAAATTAATTATTTTTAGTGCATAATTTAAGTTAACACAGCATTATTTTTTATTATCAGTAAGATTGATTGATTTGCCTAAGATTCTACTATTAATAACTAGGGTTTGAATAGGGGGAGGTGAGGCATAACATGTCGAAAAAAAAAACCCGTAACAGACGAAAATCACTGTTCTCTTTATATTAAATTTTGTATAAAATTAGTATTCGGAAGGGGCTCAAATCCTTTTCCAGGTACGGATGAAAATTATGAATAAACATAACCTAATGGCCAATTTGGTGTATGATACGATTAAGTGGTGGAGAGAGAAAAAAAACTTCTAATTCACCTCCGATTTTTTTATTTTTTTTATTTTTTTATAAGTCGGACCTAAATTTCTATCTGAACCCAACCAGGTAGTCTGGTCCTATTACCAGATCTACTCTGCCCAACCGATCTATATAACTATATTATATGAATATAAATTTTTACGGAAGAGATCGAACCCCTGATTTTTTCTATGATTTAACTTTTATGGACGTTAAATTATGATTTGCGACAGCATTGATTGGGAGGAGAAAGTAAAGTTATGGGTGGTTCCTTTTTTGTATGTATATCAAGATGATTCGGTTAAATTAAGGGACCGTTGATGATTACGTGATTTTGAATTATTTTTTTTCAAATCATATGTAATTTGGTAATAGTTTTTTAAGAAATTATTCATGGAAGAACTATGTACGTCGTTTAAGGATTCAATTGAGATTTTAACAGAAATAAAACGTTGCAAAATAATTATAGGAGCCGAAAACCGTTCCAAACACAGAATTGCTGATTTTGCAACGTCTCTATGCACGGTTATAGTTGTCTATTTAGGAACTGTAATCATCTGTTGCTTAAGAAAACGTCTACTACCAGGATGATGAATAATACCATATTGACCTCCACTTCCGTATACCAAAAGACAAAAAGTATGTGCAATTTTAAATTGAAAACATATACTACATATTACCTTAATGCAAGGACGTGAAGGGGCCCGTTCTTACTAATAGAATTACTGATGAAGGTGATGATGAACAACCAACGTAGACCCACTTGTGTATACCAAAAGAACATATGCACCTCTCCCGAATCAAATAAAGAACTTTGTATGATTACTCTTGATTACTTGAACTAGATACATGCAACTCTCATGTATACCAAGTGTATTTACCTTAATTTATGGACGTGGGGAGGCCCGTTCCTGTTAGCAAAATTATTGATGAAGGTGATAACAACAACCAACGTAAAAGTCCATGTATATATACCAAAAGCACGTGCACCTCTTCTTAATTAGACAAAATATTTTGTTTTATTACTCTTGGTTACTAGTATTAGATACGTGCAACTCTACGTGTATAAGGTGTATTTATCTATACGCACTGGTATAAGGGATCCCGTCAGATACTGGTTATCATATGTTTTTTTTTTCATTTTATTAGTAGAGATGCACGTACGTGCACCATCACGTGGACTAAGGGTTAACTTAGACTTCTTGCTTCGATCTGGGTGAAGTCTACACCCATACCCTCACGTAATTAAAAGAAAAAAATCAATAACGCCATGCTTGGAACAATTATTTGTTCTTAAAATATACTTGCAAACGCTTATTTCTGTTACAAAATAGTCATCTTCTTTATCGGGGTGTTATTGGTGTTCTTCATCAAAAATATATATACCAAAAGTAGAGTTGATTGTATGTTTGTTGATATATGAGTTTTCTTTAAGTGTTTTAGATGTTTGTGTTTTCTTTAAGAAAATAAAATAAAAAGTAAAATAAAAATAATAAACAGTAGTAAATAAGGAAAAAGAAGTAACTTTTTTAATTAAAAAATAAAATAAATACTAATGATAAAAGAAAATTTAGAAATTAAATAAATTTTTCAAAAGTTGAAATCCTAGCTATTTTGATCTTTATGGGTCGGATTATGAATAGTTTCCCTGGGTTGGGTTTCAGCAATTTGGGAGAGCGCATGAGTTGAACTGGGCAGTAGTGGAAAAATAAGAAAAATGGTAGAAAGATTAAGACCCAAAAAATACACTGAAAATCTTTAAAAACTAAAATCCAATAATAGAAAAGATAATTCACTACATTAAAAACTTGTCAAGTTAACTTCGCCTATCCACCAAAGACTCTCGTTTTCCTCTCATTGCCAGGCAAATAAAGCATCGGGATTAGGTAGTATATAGTGCCAGTCTAACTATTCAGTCAAGTGTTGCCACACTTTGCGCCCAAAGCGGCAATGCAAAAACAACAATTAGCCATAACAATGATGTTTCGATGAAGTAAGACGTCTATTCTTTTTTTTTTGTTGAGAAATAAGACGTCTATGGTCTATGCTGAAAAACGACGTGTCTATGATACGTGTTATCGTTTCACTAATTCATCAACCATCTAAAACTGTTATTAGAGCAAAAATTCCTTATAATCTGAATGTTTACAACCGCTGAAATCCAGTGTTAAAGTTTTTTTTTGTTTTTTTTTGCTGGCCGGCAGCACAACCGCGGCAAAAGAAAAAACACAAAGCAAACTAATGAGTAGACATCTCAGCTGCCAAAGCAGCCAAAATACAAGAGGGAGGGTAACGCAACCAATTTCCATTAACATGGTTGATTCTAGCATAATTAGTTAGGATATGGGCAACCTTGTTCCCATGACTGTTGATAAAGACGAACTGAAGCGAACTGAATTCCTTTGGCAACCTGTGAATCTCTGCAAGTTGGTACCTAATTCTCCAAGGAGGGATCATGGAGTTTGAGTTAATGATATTAACAATCACTTGTGCATCTCCTTCCACTATTATATTATCCAAACCATTCTCCCTGGCAAACTTCAACGCATAGACATAACCATTAGCTTCTGCACAACTCTGAAAACTTTCCTGAAAGTAATAAGAGCGGCCACCCATAAACTCTCCTCTATCATTTCTAGCAATAATACCCACTGCACTCTCATTGTCCTTTGTGCTGCCATCTACATTGATTTTGGTAGTATATGCTGGAGGAGGAGTCCACCTGACAGTTAGATTCCTTCTCTGTTCTTGAGTCTGACATTCATCAATAGAATTAGAATGCATAGCATTATTAGTTGGAGAATATAGTAGACGCATCCCTAAGGACTCTTTCTTATATAAGGAGCTTGACCTTCAAATATCAATTTATTCCTAGCCTTCCACCAGCACCATAAGATGCAAGCCAGAGACCCAAAAGCAACTCCCTCATCTTTAACTTCAAGAACCTTAAGAAGAAGATCTTTAATAGAAGAAGATTGATGATTATCAAAGCGTGATGATAGGTGAGAGGTAAACAGAAGAGATTGAGTACACGAGCATTGCAGGAAAAGATGACTCAAAGTTTCAAAGTGACTTTCACACAGTTCGCATTTTGTATCATATCCCGGAATAAACCTGCCAATATTGGCTAGTACACCAATACCATTATGGATGATCCTCCAAATGAAGGTTTGGATATTCAGTGGCATAGTTCTTAGACTCCAGAATTTCTTCCAATTAAAATCAGCATTAACAGGGCTAGAAGTGGTACCTCTGGTGGAAGCTAATAGCATATGAAATGATTTTGAAGTGAAGTCTCCTTTCGTAGTGAGGGTCCAAACAAGCTTGTTTTCATTAAGATCTTCAGATAGAGGGATTTTGTTGATCTGATCCACCTCCCATTGAGTAAACAGGTTATTCAACATCTCTTGGTTCCACCTTTTGGGGTTGCTAAACTTCCACCTTGATCCCTGAATCAGCACTGTCAGCCATTGACGTAGGTTTGAACCCTTGTATAGAAGGAATCCAGGGATCATTACGAGTAGATATAGAAGTCCCATTACCAACCTGCCAGCAACAATCACTCTTCATAATTTCTCTTATTGATAACATAGCACCCCAGGTACTAGTACAATTGCTAACTTGGTTGCAGCTCCAGAAGTTCTTTTCCTTAACAGACTTTGCTCTCAAAATCCCGATTTGCGCCTTGTTGATGTCCTCCAGTCTTCTAAGCCCCAGACCCCCATTAGTTTTGGAATCATTCAGTTTATCCCAAGTAATAAAGTGCATTTTCCTTTGATCTTTATTTTGACCCTGTTTGGGCCAAAAATCTCATCAACCCAAAACAACCAAAAATCATAGTAAAGGAGCCATAAAAATGAGACAAGATCACACAAGAGATTTCCATTAATCTTTCTATTATAGTTAAAAATGAAGTACCCAAAAGTCCCCCTCTTCTTTGTTTCTAAACTTGTATTTATAGATATAAAAATATGACAATTTATTTAAAAGCCCTTCGCCACATGTCATCATAATTCGCCACGTGTCGATGAAGATTCTTCTATGCTCGCCACGTGTTCTTATCATCTTTATCTTCAACATTATCTTTATCCAAAAGTTGGTGCGGAATTGACTTGGTCTATCGGG